>CAJNIZ010030380.1:50611-74132 GCA_905231905.1 Symbiodinium pilosum
CCAGACCAAACAAAGTATTTAGCACATACTCACCCTGTATCATTGTGGGAACCTGCAAGCATCAGTCATCGTTCCACACCCTCCGGATCAAGTGTGCGATCCAGACCCTCCGGATCAGACAGCATAGGAATGTGCACTCTGGGCACGTGGTTTTGATCAGTAGCCATATCAATGTATGACCGACTGCTAAGCCAAGCAATCCTACCTTGGCATTGCACCCGCGCTGAGTACACTAAACTGCATGTAGCTCCGTTGCTTGACGTACAAGATCTCCTCATCTCTCTTACGGACCGATGGATGTAGTTGCACTGGCCTGCCCATGGTGAACAAGACTGGGCTCAGGAGCTGGTTCGCATCTACCGTTTGCGTGGGGATGATCTGGAGAAGGACCTTAAGCCCCAGCCTCATGCGGAGACCAGCTGTTACATGGATGTCCCCCATTGCCTGGTGGGGCGCTTTGGGGCTTGAAGGGTGGCAGGACACGCAGTGGCTAGAGATTTGGACTTTGCAACGTGCCCAGGGCCTCGCAGCAGCGAGTCACCGAATCTCAAGATCGCGAGTACCTCCGCAAGGTGGAATGCGACAGGCGGACGCTTATGGCTCTGATGGCTGCTGGCCCAAAGTGCATTGCTTGGCGTCTCGAGGCTTAAAGAGAAGCTGGCAAAGGAGCAGGCCGAGAGTGCGAGTCAAGTGAATTTTCAGAGGAGTCTACAGGGCCTGTACCGTACCTGTGTGACAGGATGTGGTTTTGGATCTGTCCGAGAAGGTGGAACTGATGTCATCTCAGATCAAAGAGAGCCAGGCAGCGTACGCCCTTAGTTCTGATCAAGCTGCCTCTCTTGGAGGTCATAGCAGCAACTAGAGACACTGATGGAAGAGATCAAGCTTGCCAGGTACAAAGAAGTCATTCAGCAAGAGGCAGTGCTCAAGGAAGAAGTACAAAGGTGTGAGACACAGCTATGCTGGCATCTGGCTGGCTCCTGCTGATGTAGTTGTCAGCTTCTGTGCCACTCTTTCAGGTACCAGGAGAAGCTGCAGGCGTGAGCCCGCATGCTCCAGGACTGGATGAGTCCGTGCATCTTGTGCGACAGGATGCCACTGAACGTGGCGACGTCTTGGAGAAAGGCTCTTCTCCGTAGCTGCATTCACAAGGAGCGTTTCGACAGATCCAGCCTCTGTGCTGTGAGGCTTAAAGGCTGTCGAAGGGGAGCGCGAGGCGGGGTCTGAAGCGTTAGGAATAGGGATTTGCGCCTTAAGCATCTAAGCTACACACAATCGCACAATCGCACACTCATTCCGCGCGAGAGCAGGGGAGCGTGATAGAAAAGCCATACGGGTCCTTGCCGGACCAATTTACCAAAGCATGCTGAAGACAGAACCGCCAGCAGGTCTACAAAGGACAAACCTCAGTGTTGTGGCCTGGCAGCAACATTGCTTTGTGGACTTCATTCGCAAGAATCCGGAAATCTGTGGGTTTCATCGGATGTTCATGTTGCATGGGTACAGCCAGTTTCAGATGAAACTCTGCTGACATCACCTTCTGCATTCAAGTTTGAAGCTTCTGAGCAAGCTTCCACGGCAGGAGCACTGCGGTTCTGCTTCCCAGCCTTCACAAGTGACCACTTGATTCACCAAAAGCCTCTCTGGCAACCGCGGCCTGAATTCCACTAAGCCTCGATGTGATGTCGCTTCCCCTACAAGGGTTTGTGTTTACATCATCCCGGATCACCATTGCCAGAAACAGCCAACAGGCAATAGGGCAGAAAAGCTTGACACAATTGCAGTGTTTTCCCAAGGAGAGAAGATCTCCTTGACAAGCAGACGAAGCCCCAACCTCAAATTGCGGCACGTGCCGCCTGAAGGGTGCATGTTTCAACTTCATACCAGGCTCCGCAGCACGCATAAAGACTTGTCGATGACAGCAGCCGCCTTAGCTTCGACCCAGACGTGAAGCAGGGCAACATATTTTCGTTCCACATCCAGCTAGGGAAGAATGCGATCTCCAAGACCTCTGCCAGGCAGTAGACCTCGAGAGCCTCAAGGTACGCTTTCTTCTGCAAATATTGGCAAAGATCCTTCCATCATCTTCCATCCGCTCTTGGAAGGAGTCGCACGAAGGCATGGCGGAGGACCTCAAGAAGTTCAGCTCTCGGTTTGAGCGCCCATCAGCCGCGAGCTAGCTCATAATTTGGGGCAATCTTGGTCAGTTGAGTTCCCTGCACTTCTACTTGGTAGCTCAGGTCTAAGAAGATGCACGCTGAAGCAGCACTGCGCGTGGAAACCTTGGAGAAGGCAGCCCCATTGGACTGGAGTCTCATTCTAGAGAGACCCAGACAAGTGGAAAGCATACCTGCCGCCAGATAGTGCTTTGAGCATGTGTGGGTGCCTAGCTGCTGTTAATGCTTTGTTTTCTTGTTGGTCGTTCGGAGAATAGCCGTATGCTCTGTCCGAGCATCGTCACGCTGCTCAGCTGGCAGGAGTGCCAGGAGATCAGGGCCCAACTTGAGGTCAAGGAGAAGCAAGCGGCCCCAAGCTCAGGGCAGCTGAGGACAAATTCTACAGCCAGCACAATGTGCGCATCGCTAGTTCCTGCAAGGCACGACTTGAGGTGGTTGTAGAGGAGCTGAACGTCAAGCACACAGCTTAGCCTGAGCATAGATTCTCGTCCAAAGGCATCCAAGCGAAGACCTGCGATGCCCTGCAGGCTGGAAGACGCCATCCTCGACTACACAGAGGAAAGGAAGCAAGCCAAGGACTTTGCTACTCGGCCTCAACAAAGCTTCCTGACTCTTGCCGAAGTGGGTGTGAGAAGCTTTGATGACTGCAAAGGCAGAGAAGCTCCACCAGAAGGACTCAAAGGTCAAGAAAATCGAAACTGAGGTCGGGGGATGGGGTTTAGGGGGGCTTATCCTATCGGCCAAAAGCTGGTGTGCCAGGCAACGTTCTCCAAGGACTCCGTCCAGCGCCTGTGTGGGGACATCAAGCAGTTCCAGGAGATCTCAACTCACAGTCAAGCTCACGCGTTCACCTTCTTATAGTCAGTGGTTTCGGGGCTTGTCAGCAGAATTGGTGACTTCCTTAGTCTCGGATTTGATTGTGTTGGCTTAGCACCGCTGCGGGTTGCTGCTTAGCCGGCTTGCCTCTGGAACCTCAGGAGAGGGAAGCGCAGCTCAAAGCTAAGATAGGAAGCCTCGAAGGAACCGTCTTGTGTGGCTCTAAATGGCAGCATGATATGTCTGCTGACTGGTGAGTGCCGCAAGAGTCCACATGCAGGCGACATAAACCAGTGGAAAGAACGACTCGAGGAGTCCCGTTCCGAGGCTATCTGGGAGCACCTGCTTCCGCTGCCTGCTTCAGCATCTGTGGCCTGAAAATCGTTTGCTGGGCATTTGCGAAAACGCTTTCGGCCTTGGAGGTTGCTGAGCTGAAAGACGTGAATTGGCGAATAGCAGAGGCCTGCTGGCGGCCTGCTCGTTCCCTGCCTGCGTGCCGCTTCGTGCTGCATGCGCTTCATGTCATGCTAAATCAGCAGGATTTGCAGAAATCGAAAGTCAGCCTCCGAGATGTTGAGGTTGGCCGCTCCGAGTTTGGATATGACCTGTGTTTTCTAGAGATGTTCTTCCTTTCGCTTCGGTGAGGCCATGGTCAAGAAGACGACCACAGAGCTGAAGTCTGGAAAAGGGCGAATGGCTGAGGCAGAGGCCGCCGGGACATGCAGATCTTTCCAGAATTGACGGAAAGTGACTCTGCTACACTACTGCAATTGGGGCCGGCCAAGTTAGGGCAGTGAGGCGAGGAACATTGAGCTCAGCGCGAATGTATCCAAGCTGATGGAGGCCCGGCCAAGTGATGTGCCGTCCATGCCCCTTGATGTGCAAGTGGAAATGGGACTTGCTAGTGCCGCAGTCGCTGCAGGCATTAGTCCAGGCCGAGGCCAGAGAAAAAGAGGCTCCGCCGTACTTTGCGATGTCTTGGGATGCTCGGTGGAAGTTGGAGAGGCTCTCGAGCAGCTGGCCGAAGGCAAAGGCGCACCACACGGTCTTGACGCACTGGCAGCGCTGGGAGACATCATCGCAAGAATTGCTGTGCAGGACCAGAGAAGGAACGCAGGAAAAAGAAGATGCAGCGATCTCGGACAACTGCTAGCCTCGAAGGCCGGGTCACCTTATCGGATCTCACTTTGAAGCCATCAATCAAGCCAAGCTTCTGGCAGGTGGACGGACTGCGGGTAGCTGATTGGCCACAACTTGAGCATCGTGCGCTGCCGTGGATGTACCGCATGCCGGGCAAAGCACTCGCCTGCTCAACGTGCAGTTTACATGCCGTCCCGTGAAGTTGTTTGCATCGCCAGTCTTGCTGACATGATATGTTGGCCAAGTCCCCCCAAGTACCAGAAGAACAGGCTTGATTGGCCGTGGATAGAATTTGACTGCTGGCTACCACAAACGTGGAGCCGGGAAGTGTTACTGAAGTAGCAGCGGCCATGTGTTGGCCAGAGCTGCGAAGGCTTGATCTGCCGAGAGGCGAAGAGAGCCCAGGCCCGTGGGGCCTTAGCGCGGCGGAGGCGCAGCAAGCGGCCTCCAGAGAGCTTCCATCATTTGGAATGTGACTGTTTGACTTGACATCGCTGTGAGAGCCTCTCTGGATGCTTTGCTCTCGTGGCCAGCCATCTGGCCATACGCAGCTCGCTGACTTGTGCAAATGAACGTGCTTGGAAGTGCAGGGCCTAACCTTTCACATGGCATACCATACCACCCAAATGGAAGCATAAGTATTGCAGCGGTGTGAGACATTGTCGTGGCACTTGTCTTTCATCTGGCCACCGCCGCAGCTCAGGCCCTTCAGCGTCTCTATGCCGTCGTGTCGGAGACAATTCTGTGTTGGCCTTGGCCATGTGTAGAAGCGAAAGGGATGAGTGAGCTGTTTTGGCAGCATCATCTGACCTGCAATCACCTATACAGCCACCATCACCCATCAAGCCAGATCGACCGGCTTTTCAAACCCTTGCATGATTAATCATTCTACGGAATAATGGACAAGGCCAGCCACTCCGCACCTTCCCTGTAGGCCCTAGTGCAGCAGTCGTCAGTTCCTCCTGTGCGTTTTGAGACATTTTGAGACCATTCAACGGAGCCGTAGCCAGCTTGCCACGCTGCTCCATAGAGAAGGGAAGGGCTGCGCATAGAGCGCAACACTAGCACTTACTACAGCATCGACCGTGGCACCCGTTAGAGGCAACGCTGCCAACCCTGTAAATCTTGAAGAGACATGACATGCATGCCTTGGAAGCCCCTCCAAACGCAATCAGTAGGACATCATTGTGCCACCTTTCCCCAGAAACCTGACAAGCAAACCGAGGCACGAGAAAATTGATGCTGCTACCGGCCCGCTCCCCCGAATGAACCTCAAAGTGCCAAAGACCGCACATTGCTCGGCTCCCCTCAGACAAGGCGAACGCACCTTGAAGTCAACATCGAACATCCGCGGCCAGATTCATGTTGATAAGCAGCCACATGCATGGTGAATCGTGTGTGGCGTTTTGCTACGAGTATTGCTGAAATTTGCTGAAGATGCCAGACTTCAGATGGTATTCCATGTGCAACAGCCTTCAGGCATCAAACTTGTTGGGCTACATCCTGAAACACCATTCTGGGCATTCCCTATTCTTGTTAACCAGCTACTCGTAGCAGTGCTCACTAATCAGAATATCATCCGCAGCCTGAGGCCTGACTTTCCACCGTTCCCAGAGGCAGGGAGTCATGCGCACATGGCAGCATGTTTTCGCTGGCTCATTTGGGTTACAACGTATGAAAAGCTATCTCGCCTGCCGGGTTCACACATGGGTTCTGATTGCTCATCCAGCTCTTAGAAGAAATGAAGGCAAACGCCGCTTGATGACTGGGTGGCTTGCTGGGATGATGTTTGGGTCGGCTTTCTTCATGTTCAGGGGGATCAGGCATATCCCATTTGGACACAACACGTCCCAATGAGATGCAGGCCCTTGCGCTTGGTAGGTGCTGCCTTCGCAATACGGTAAGGACTGATGTGCACCTGAAAACAAGAGGAGCGAGTTCATTTGAGATAAGTGAACAAGTCAAAGTGCCTGTGGGAGCCGAAAAGATTTCCTCAAGATGCGACTGACACGAGTCCTCGCACCGGATTGGTCGGCTGCAGCTGTGGCCGTGTGGAAAGCACTTGTTGATGAGGGACATGTTGTGGAAGATGCCACAGAATGCCACAGATGTGTCAGTTATGGTGTTGAAAAACGCGTCTTGCCTCCCACAGATATGCGGGCTTGCGTGGGATGGGGTTATATAGGGATAATGGAGAAGAACATGGAAACTACTACCCAATGATAGGGTATGTATTGGGGTCATAGTAGGGAATAAGGGAATGGATTATAGGGAGTACATGGGCATTGTCCGAAAACTCCTTGTAGAAGTTTTCATATAAAACGACCACGGCTGGCTTAGAAGGCCTTCCGCGAAAGGTCGCGATGGTGTTCCGGGCTTTGGATAAATTTGGATTTCGCGAAACCAGTATCGCAAGCCATAGTTCCTTACTCTCTTTAAATGCATTTCCCTTGATGCAGTGCGCAGGCATGCTTCGAGGCATGCTCAGAGGTGAAAGGGTTCCAAGTCTTTCTGAGGCACAGGCTCAGTCCCAGAATTCTTACCCGAAAATCCGCGAAAGATCCGCAAAAAGTCGGGTAAGCCGAGCAAGCCCCCAGCCTTGCAAGCCATGAGAGACGACATAGCTTCTGCGATTCGGTTTTGTAGTTAACTAAGGGCTTGGTTATGTTCTAACCCTACTTCACCTTCCCAGTATGCTTTGTCGTCTTACAGGCTCGGTTTTGCAGTTGAGGGCATGGGTCAAGGTTCTTTTGAGAGTTCAGGGTGTGGTTTCTGCTTCAAACATGCTTGCGCGAAAGCTCGCGATGGTGTTCGCGAAAGGAAAGTTGGATTTCCGCTAAGAGGTCATTCTGTCATGAGGTGTTTTTGGACAACCCCAACATAGGGATTATGTCCCATATTACCCCTGTAAACCCTGTTTCCATATGTCATTTTCCATGTTCTTTTCGATCTGACTGGCAACTAGTAAGTAACAGGGACCAGGGACGATTCTATAAAACAAGGGCCCTTCTTAGCCTTCTTAATGGACAAGAAAAGAGTTCGCTCTATTCCGCTCCAGATTTTGTAATTCTGAACCACTTCAATACTCTCCTAAAGACCTTAATAGTAGCTTCCATATTCCTTTCCATTATCCCCATATTACCTGATATGCTATATATTAGCAATGGAGTCAAACCTTAAGAAAGAATGGTAGTGCAGCCAAGCCTTTCGCGCCGGGTGTTCAGTTCAACTGTTGGCAACATGGCATGTATACTCATGCCCCGGAACCCGACGTCATGGATCGTTGCGAGTGCATTGCCAGCTACCGCACAAGAGAAACTGGCTGCAATGCAAGGATAGCACCAAAATAGGTGTCCCAGAGCATTGCGTGCATATTGCGCAGCAGCCACACTCGGCATTTGAGAGTTTGAGAGCTTTTCGGTGTGTCGGCTTTCTAGTTGGAAGAGAGGAGGTCTGCATTTCCAGACGCCAGTCAGCCATGGACAATGGACGGGGCGAACTGTGTAGATGTCGCCTCTGTTGTCATCGCCGCGGTGGTTGCATCTGATTGTGTTCTGGAATGTTCTGTATTTCCCGCCACGTACATCTGCCAAATCTGCGAATCATGCAAGGCTTTCAACGACATTTCTGTGATGACCTTTCCTGAGGGGTTGATGCGAGCTGCGGTAGCCCACTCGGACAAAAAGTGTGTCCGCTCTCTGTCCACTCGAAGAGAAGAAGCTAACATGGGACGACAAAGGCTTCGTGCGCGGCCTGTGTGGTCAGTGTAGTGGGGGATGTGGTGCCTTGGGTAAGCTTTGAGGCAAACTTTGAGAGATTCCCATGCCTTGGGTGCATGATCACTCTGTGATCACACGCCGCTGAGCACTGGCGACTTTTGAATTCTAAAGCTTATCGCAGTGACATTTGGCTTGGGGGCTCCGTGCTCGCAGGATTTGGGGTTGAAGCTTTGGGATTGCCTCTTGCTACAGCCTGAAGCTTACAGAGAAGCTCTTGGCTAAAGTATTGTCAAGATGCACCCGGGTTCAAAAGCAACATTGAAAGCGCAAAAGCGCATCAGCGGCAGGCAATACACATGTGAAATCCAACGGCATGGCATCAACTTCACTCCCTCAGGGTTTGCGCGGACACTGCGGGCACGCTCGCACGGATGGAGCTGGGCTTCATACTCCAGTTACGGCTTCAGCAGGCAGATAAATTGACAACACTATTCGGCGTTGCCAGACGTTAAAGGTACAGAGGAAAGTGCGCTGGGGAGGTAAAATGTAAAATGGAAGTCTTTTGCCAGATAGACTGCCTAGTCAGTATTCAGCACGCTGACGAGAAGAACACCAAAGGCTTCGCGAAGAAGGGAACACCCTGCATGAGCATCCGTAACGCGAAACAAGGCGAAGTATTTTCTGTCATGCACATACTTTCAGAAGGCGGCAGGGTTGGCACCCGGAAGAACCTCATCATGTGTTTCAAGATGCACCAGACAAGATGGTTCCAAATTTTGTGCAGACCCACAAACATCTTGTTCTGACGTACACATCATCTCAAACGAAGGACAACTCCCAAGGATTCTAGTGGAACATCCCAGGCTGACTCGAAATGAAATCTCCTCTGACGTTGCATTGCCCACCGGGTTCAGCACCAAACTTGGGAAAGGCAGTTGTATATGTAGATGTATGTGTACGTATTCGACGTCAACCTGCACCGCACCGAAGTTGGTCAATCTGGCAAACAGGGTGCAACGAGTGCTCCCGTCACTGGCAGCGGCTGGTAGCACCCAGCCACATTGGCAAATCCCATGTAAACGAAGTGTTCAGGACGTGGCCCCAGCCGAGAGCCAGCCATGCATCCAGACACTGCGACGAATATTGGTTCACTGGCTAACACCGCCCCCTGAGGACAAGGGAGACGCAAGATCTCAATCCCGTTGCCAAGTGCAACGATCCAGCATATCCAAGTCAAAAGCCTGCCCACGCACGGACGCAGAAGCAGATGATGGGGAAAACCCCAGCAAAACATCGTCGCTTGCAAGGACAAGGGAGATGCTGCGGCAAGATGGTGTAGAAGAGAGTGTCTAGCAAAAGGTGTAGCCGAGAAGGCTACAGCTCTGAAGAGCGGCAATGCAGAAGGCAACGCTGCGTACAATATCGGTCATTGGCATCGTTTTGGCTCAAATGCAGCACATGGCATTGAGGAATTCCCTCACAATATGTAAAGGTTTATGATAGACGGCCGACGACGAAGTTTCGAGAAAGCTGTGACAAGTTTGACCCAAGCAACGTGCAGAAATGTTGGGGGTAGTTTAGCGACCTCTTCCCCTCACAGCACACCCAAAAGCAAGACCGGATAACAGCAGTTGCAGCAAGTGCCATCAACCTTATTCCTGCTTTGCCACATCCGCTTGATGCCATGCCAGAAGCTTGGTTTCCGGGAGTGTGAATCCTTCGGCAGCCTCTTACTGCTGAGATTTGCTCAGATCCGCTCAGGCTGCGCCAATGGCTGCCGCCTTGCAAGGCTTGGCAGTGTTTCACAGCGCCTCGCCGTGCTTGGAATCTTCACATGCCTGGCCAAGTCCGCAGTCAAAGCTTGAATCCTTGAAACCGTGCCTAGTGTTGCACGTAGGTACATGGGGCCAAGTTTCAGATTCCAACTTGTCAGCGCAGCTTGGCTCAACCCAGCACAGGACAGCGGGCCTAGGAAGATTTTGACACAACTCATGGCTTCAATGACTGATAGCAAGCGCCCTCGCCGTTCTCGCAGCAGCGCGGCTGCAGCAGTGGCAGCCTCTCTCATTGGTGCGCTTGCCCTTGATGCCTTCGAGCTGGCCTTCAGTGCCCCGCAAACTCCTCCACGCGCAACGTTTGGGCAGCCTGCGCGGCGATTGAGTCATCCAGTGACCTCAGCAGCGGCCGCATCTCAGTCTGAAATGTCTGCGTCACAGGTGTATTTCACAGGAATTGGATGGTACCTGATGCACTTCGTGGTGAGCATCGGCAATGACGGCATCATGAAATTCTTGGGCGAAAACTTGCCACCCTTTCAGATCGTCTTTTTGCGCTTCGCAGCGGCTGCGCTGGTCTTGTTGCCAGTGCTGGCGATCCAGGGGAAGAGTGCATTCAAGTCCGCGCGGCTTTCCATGCATGCCGGCAGAGGGGCACTGCTTGCGCTTGGCATTGGCTTGTGGTGCTATGGGCTTAGCATCATGCCCTTTGCATCATGCGTCGTCATCAACAACACGATGCCGTTCTTCAAGATGTTGTTTGCGCAGCTCATCTTGGGGGAGAAGGTTGGTAAGCAGCGATGGTTAGCTAGCCTTGCAGGCTTCATAGGCTGCGTGATTGTTTTCAACCCGACGGCTGCAACCTTCAAACCGGAGTCTCTGGTGCTGCTGCTGTCTGCGTGCTGTTTTGCGATGCTCGACATCTTCAACAAGAAGTACACCACCTCAGAGACCGTCACCTCGATGCTGTTCTACGGCGCCTTAGCCACGGCTGCCATCTCGGCGGTGCGTGCCATTCCCGCCTGGGTTCCTGTCACAGGATCGCAGATGGCCTTGATTGGATGCCTGGGAGTCGGTGCAAACTTCCTGCTCTTCTGTCTGCTCCGTGCCTTCAAGTATGTGGATGCTTCCGCAACTTGCCCATATCGGTATACGGAGTTCGTGCTCTCTGCCATTGTGGGTTTCTTCTTGTTCAAGGAGATGCCATCGAAGTCGACCTTCTTCGGCTCCTGCATCATCCTGCCCTCCGTCATCTACACAGCACTTGTCGAGAGCAGAGAGGCGAACCAGGAGCAGAAGTCCGAGGATAAGGTGGAGGCCTGAGGCCTTGAGGCACTGAGGCACTCAGCGAAGCTTCACCCGGTGTAGGACTCGCCTGATAAAAAGCTCGCTAAGCTGCTCCTGCTCTGGAGCTACACGGCCGGGAAGAGGCCGATTTTCATATCCGCGGGAAGACTACCTGCGCTTCTCACCAAAGCTGTGCCTTCAGGCTTCCAGTGGTAGAGATGTAGGCCGTTTCATGATTCTTCTCACGAAGGTTTCACCTGACAGAGGGAGAGGATGGAAGAGGGCTGTATTCATAGGTCCAGGAAGAAAAGCTGCCAGGATGACTTGGGATAACTTGCCTGCGATCATTTTTGCTCAGCTTTGCGAAGCTTTGCGAAGGCAGCCTCCCGTGCCTGTCACCCAGGGCTGTGGAGGCCGAGGCAGCCAAGGCGTGCGTGTGGGGGAGCCTCTGTTGCGAGTACAAAGTCTAGGAAACTCCCAAGCAACAGCACCACCGCGTTGTGCCAGCGTGCTTTTGACTCTTAAGGCTTGGGAGCTTTGAATGTGTGACCTCAAATGGGCGCTCCAAGCCATGTTGAAGGGTCAGCTGACCGGTGTATGTGGCCATGTGCTTGTTCCTCCCGCTCATTTGCAAATCTTATGCTCCATGCATTCGTCTGTGTGGGAGGCCAGCGCTTTGGAGTACAATCCACCGATCCTTCTCTGATGCTGGTCCACAGAAGGAGGTGCAGTCCGAGACAAGGAAGCAGACGTCTTTCACTATCACTTCCCAAAGGTTCTAGAACCTTGGAAAGAGCGCCTCAACGAGCGCCCATTTCGTCTACAGGACATACCAGGCCACCATGATTCTGATCGTCTTCTTGCACAGCAACTTAGAATTCGTCTGATTTGTGAGGCCGAGGTCTTGGAGCAGTGGCCACCAAGGACTTGCAGCTACTCGGTGATGGAAGCTGCTTCTGCTTCTGCTTCTGCAGTCTGCAGTCTGCAGTCTCCCTGAACACTTTGTAATACTTTGTATTCCTGTTCCCAGGCCTGGAGATGTGGTGCTGCTAGAGCGCCCCATTTTAGCGGTACGAAGCGATGAGAAGGGCACGGGCCTTACAATTCAGTTTGTCTTGGGGAACGCAGCGCCCGCCGGAGAGAAGGGGAACCACCCTGTCATCCAGCTTCCCGCTTCCCGTGCCCAAAGCCGCCTCCTTCAGAAACAAGTCCACTATCCAGCGGAACCTGTTGGCTGGCGCAGCTGAATTCATGTGTGCATTTATCGCAACACTCGTGAGACCTTCCTTCGCCTTAGTGGATCCACCAATCACGCCCTAAGCTGAGGCGATGAGTGGAATCATGAGCTTCATAGTCAGTGCGCCATCACACTTCATGTTTTGCTCTCGTAAAAGGCAAGCTTATCATCTTCAGTTTTAGTGAGGTACAAGGCGCTTTCGGATGAGGGCCAATCTGAGGTGCCTGGGCTGACTTGAAGGCTCTGAAGGCTCCAGAGCTCTTGGCCAATCCTGCTAGCATCAGGTCTGGAAGCTGCATGACGCATGCCTCCAGAAGCCAGAGAAGTCCATGGCTCAGAGTGGCCTGTGCTTTATGTTTGCCTTGAAGCCATTTTGAGCTGTCAGCATCCTGACAGCCAGCCGAGCGCAGCTGGCAGTCAAGCGCTGCAGGTCTTTGGAGGGCATCCTTTTCACTAATTGCATCGGCCGAGATCAGACTGTGAGGCAGAGTTTGAAGTGGTAGACTAGCGCATAGAAAGACATGAAGAGGTGTGGAGTAGCTGCTGCAGGATCAGTTGCATGTCTGCTTTTAGCTGGCACGATCAACTGTTGCACTGCGAACGTCAGGTTTGATGCGGCGGTTTGCTTGGAGTTGAGTCGCTTCAACCATGGCTGCTGCGCAGCCCTGAGATTGAGCGTTTTGTCTATATCTCTCTGTGATGGACCACGAAAGGCCCCAACTTGGAGCAGAGCTGGGATGAAGATGCTGGGCATGTGGTCTGCTCAGCTGTTGCCAGGTGAAGATAATTTGGCAGCCCTGAAGCCTTTTACTGCCAGGCCCGGTTGGTTGCGGCGCATCCGGTTAAAGCCGGTGAGGAGCTCTTCACACACTACGCAGGGCACCCGGCTACCTCCAGCTACGGCTTGATCACCTTGATGGAAGAGATTCCCGAGATTTTCACTGCTAGGGGGGGTCGAAGTACTCTTGCCTGAGTCCAGTGAGGTGGAATTGAGGCTTCCGCGGGAGGAAAGGCGCCAACGACTTCATGAGTCTTATGGCTTCTGGCAGCTGCCTCAGACGTCGACCTTGCTCTCTTCTGCACAATCCCTGTGCCAGAGTAGTGATTCCTTGCAAGGATCATGGTTTGGGGCTGTATGAGACTCCCGATTTGGAGAGAATGCCGACAGGCATGTCTTCAGGCATGTTTTGGATGCCAAGGTGTACGTGTCCAACATGTTCGCAGTCTGACTTTGCGGAGAGCGACAAACGACGGCAGGGATCATTATCAGTTCTGCACCCGTGCATCTCGGGGCATGTAGTCGTGTCGTGATCAGGACTGAAATGCGCCGTCTGGAGCTGAGAGGGCTTGCGCAGCAAGAGACCACCAACAACACCAGGACCGGCACCAGCACCGACACCTACACAGCCGCTGCCGCCGCCGCCGCTGCGGCTGCCGCCACAACTACCAACACCAAGCCAACAGCGCCACTAACGCCACCAGCATCACTAACTGCAACCACAGCGCTGCCACCACCACCGCCGCTGCCGCCAGCAGCAGCAGTACCAACACCTCCTCGTCCACCACGACCACCTCACGGACCAGCAGAAGCAGCAGCAGCAGCGGCGGCACCGCCGCGCTCGCCCTCGCCGCCACCACCACCGCCGCCGCCGCCGCCACCACCACCACCACCACCACCGCCACCATGGCCAGCAGCAACAGGAGCATAGAAGCATCTTCAAGGCTACAATCAAGTGACCTAATCTTCAGGTCACGCAAGCCGTAAACCACACCTATACCTCAAGCCCTAAACCCTAAATCCTAAGCGCTGAGCCTTAAAAACCCTAAACCTTCCACTCTAACTCCTAGTCCCGTAAGCCCTCAATGCTGGTAAGCATTGATTGGGATGGTATTTGCAACTTACCTAGACAATGCCCATGATAATGGCCTCTTTCCCCGAAAATGAGTATGAAAGCTGTTCCTGCGGGTTTTTGGGGTGCCTGAGTAAACCATGAGGCCTACAACAATGCGTGTTTTCTCCATCCCCAGCAGCAACACCACGACCACCACGGACAGCAGCACCGACGACGGCGACCACCATGACACGACGACGACCACCATGACACGACGACGACATACGACCACCACCATGACACAATGACCGACCACTACCACTACTGTACCGCGACCACAACAGCCACTACGATCACAACGACAGCGAGGAAGACGACGAGGACAACGACAAGGACAACGGCTATCGAGAAGGGACCTCCGCGAGGGTGATCGTGGACGTTGGTGGTACATGGGCCTGGAAGGCTTCAGGCTCATTTGTCATCAAGAGTCTGTGTGTTTGGTGCAAAGGTTGCTGCTGCTTTGCTTCCTCATTCTGGCATGACGAAGGGTAGCAGCACTTGGTTTGTTGACCCGGTCAGGCCCTCCTCCGGGGTTCGTTGCCACCAAGACTCTGTGGTTTGACGGGTACAAGCAAGGCTACCTGCGATGCGCAGTCAGGGAGTCTTCCTTCGGTGTAGCAGTGTAGTGTTGGGTCATAAACAACTTGGTATTCGACTTAGCCATTCCGATGCGTGCTACGAGCTGCCTGCCAGAACGTGGTCTTTGAGGTGGTTGCCCAAAATGGCCACCCGCACTGACGCCAACATCTTGCTTTTCTCTATGGGCTTCGTTGAGACTGACATGGTGGACAAGTTCACCTGTAGGCAGGGCTCTGCGTGGGCTTTTCGTGCCAAGCGTGAGGATGGCCTTGAGATTGTCCAAAGGTGTTGTGATGCAGGTGATGGTGTTGTGGATGTTCAGGCAATTTTTTGAATCCAGAATCCAAGAGACGGGGTCGAGCCCTTTCTGGAACAGACCCCTGCCTCTGAGCGCAAGATCTTGCATCGTGCCCGCTTGGGACGATCGCCAGGGCTGTGGTGATGCTCATGGCCAAAGTAGCGATGATTGGACTGGGTGATCCCTGCCTTGTTGCCATGGGCACCGAGGAGAAGACGGAAGATGATGTTGCTGCGGATCCTGAGTCCAGGCAAGATGCGCCCCATGGTGAGGCGGTTCTGGCCAATGTATCCTCGGGAGATACCCTGGCAAGGTCCGCTGGTGCTATGCGACGAGGAGAGAATTCTCGTAGGACAAGGCCGGCCTGACGTTCGGGGTAAGTGTCAAAAGGAAGATGCAACATTTGCTGATTTCATCACTGAAGCTTCCATTTCCGGAGCACGCGTGGGGGCATTGGAGTTACTCCCCTTTTGCTCTGCTGAGAATGTACATGCGTCGGTTGGCTCATCATCCGGCAAATCTACCCAGTCAACGCTGCGAGGGCTCATAGTGGCATCTTGTTGTGGTATCATTCAGCTCACTTCGAGTATTATGCTGAATGTCGTTGAAGCTGAGTGGCGCGCAAAGGATGAGGCGGGAGGTCTTAAACCACCCGCTTGCGTGGAGGCGTCAGACGCTCATTGTCTGACTTGGCGTCGTCGGCTGGCTCAGGGTCCCTTATAAATATTTTTCGCTAGGGCAGAGCCGGAAAGCAAGCAGGCAGGCCAGCAAGCAAGCAGCGCGTCGTTGTCATCATATTTTCTCATTCTCATAAGCTTTCAAATTGTCACCGCGTTTCATCAAATTTGATCAAGTTCTTTAAGACCGCTATCTTAAATTTCATCATGCTTCATCATCTTCGCCATATTCACCATATTCATCTTTTTTCATTTTCATCAGATTTCATCAGATTTCATCATTTCGTCATGTTTCATTAATTTGTTCATATCTTAAGGACAACCTTTGAAGTTTCATTGTATTCTGTCTTTTCTTGTCCTGTTTCTTCATAACTCATCATGTTTCAGCATGGCTCATCATGAATCAGCTTGGTTCATCAAGTTTGATTGTTTCTCGGCAGCTTGCATCACCTTCATCAGCTTCGTCATCTTTCATGGCGCATATCACTGTATTTTGTCACTTTGAGGAACAGATGTCATCAATTCATCATTTCAACAATATTGCCCACCCTTTATCGGAATGCATATTTGACAGCAAGTGTCATGCTTTCTTTCTTTTTTTTTAATATAGTTTTGCGCCAATTTAAATCATCTTTTACTGTGTCGTTTCATCAGTTTTCCTCACATTTACCATGCTCATGAGTTTTCATTGCTTTCCGAAGCTACCAGGGCAGCATATGTTGATTGTTCCGTTCTTGGTCTGATTAGTATTGACTCTTGACGCTGCCAGATCAAAAACGTCGGAAGAGCACGTGCTCAAATATTCGTCTAGTTTTGCAAAGGTTCCCCCTCCACCCCCGCCGCCCAATCTATCTGTCCGCCCCGCTGCTGTGTTGTGATAAAAAAAAGCATGCGCGCAAGCATCTGTTGTCATATTTCATGGTTTGTTTCACCATGTGTCCACGAAATGGATTGCTTGTCAACATTTTCCGTCATGTTTCGCGCAAGTGCATTATTTCTGATAGTATCTCATCACTTTCTAGTATGAGCGCAATTCTTCATCATTTTGTCATGATGTTTGATCGTCTTTCATCATGCCTCACTTTGCCACAAACGTCATTACATTGTCGTCATGTCTCCAGCGCATGTCGTCATATTTCGTCATCTTCATATTTCGTTCTTTTACATTAGTGGCTCATCACAATTGTTTCTCATCATAGCTCACGTTTCATCGTTTTCCATAATTTGTCGTCCAATTCGCGAGAACTGAAACCCTTGCAGCAGTTTCATGATTTTAAATAGTGGCGTGTTTCATTGATTTCTACGGATGTTCATCATTTTCTTTGTTCGGCGTTTTTCATTACTTGCATACCTTCCATCATAGTTCATAATTTTTGTCTTTTCGTATTTTTTTGTTATTTTCATGGTTTTCTATCATGTTGCGTGATGCTTCATCATCTCCATTTTTCTGGTCTGCATGATTTTGCCTCAATTTTTTGTTTTCCATTATTTATTATCATTCCCTGGTTTTTCATGATTTCAAATTTTTGTTGCTTATACAGTTCCTTCAACTCATCAGTATTTGTTTCATCGTCTTCCATGATTTTGCACCGTTTTCAGAATTTGCAAAATCTTGTTTATGATTTTTCGTTTTGTTACAAGTTCATCATGTCCATTATTTTTATGATCTTCATTGTTGTCGATCATATAAACCTTTTCTCGCGATTTTCCATTTTCATGATTTCTCAGAAGTTTTCATTACTTTCAAATATTACGACAATAGTCATGATTTTTCATCGTTTTCATCAGTCTCCATAGTTTCCAGCAATTTCAATGCTTTTTACATGATTTTCCATCATGTTTCATGATTTCCTCAATTAATTACCATAATAGTATAGTCTACAGAACAGAGAACAGAACAAAAAAAGGAAAAGATTCCGGAAAAAAAAACCACGGAAAAAACGTTGCGACCAAACTCCCTGGATCACCGGCCCGGCCCGATCCTTGACTTCCAGCATGCATGTGGTAGGTCTGCTTTGCGGGATGCTATTTCTGTGGCTTGGAAGCGGCTTGGAAGTAGCCTTCTTCTGCTGCTGCTGGTTGTCCCATCCCTTGCCGTAAGACCCCTGGTTCACCTGCCGGGCCAGAACCGGGTCCTGACCTAGACTGTGTCCCCTCAGGTGCGCGCCTTACACTCCGGTAGGGCCTCTGACTTTGTGGGAGTGGCTCAGCCTTTGCGGCGAGCTCTTGATGATTTTGCTTCGGAAGCTTTTGATCATCCTGCAGTGCGTGAGACAGGTGCCCTCAGCGCCTTTATATCTGTGCCATTTGTCCCGTGCACTACGGGCTCATGTGCTGGGATTGAATCCGGTCATCGTGGATGCCCTCGACCTGGTGTTTGGCTCCCGCCGACTTTCCGAATGGTTTCCTCGGACTCGGGTATGGGTTTGATGTTGCCGGAGCGTCGGGAGCTTAAGCCTGCACGCTGCTGCATCCGAGGAAAATCCAAGCCGTGGCGCTCCCTTGCTGCCTATTCTGCGCGTGGAGACTTCTTGAAAGCGAGCAGCCCTGCTCTGAGTGAAGGCGGGTGTGATGAGCTCAGATCTTCTTCTCGGGTACACTTGGCTGAACCTCCTCAGGTTCTTGCTCCTAGGGGTGATCTTGTGAGGTCCTCGACGATGAGCACGAGAACTGGGACGACGGCGAGGATGAGGACGACGACGAGGGGAGAACAACCAGGACGATGCGACGACGACAACAACAGCAATCCCTGCCGCGACAATCTTTGCCGCGGCGGCCACCGCTACCACCACAACAATGAGCGCGACGAGGAGGACGAGGACGCGAGGTAACAGGAGGAGGACGACAGCGAGGGCGAGGGCGACGGCCATGGCGACGGCGACGGTGACGACGGCACCAACAACAGCAGCAGCGGCGAAGAGCAGCAGAGGCAGCAACAACAACAACAACAACAGCTGTTAGTATTTTTATGTATTTTTGCAGCAACTGTTGGTGTTGCTGCTATTTGCTTACTACTACTATTACTGCTTCTGCTGCTGCTACAGCTGCTACTACTATTGCTACTACTATTGCTACTACTATTGCTGTGATTGTATTCCTTTTATGCCACCATGTCCCGGCTTACAAATGTCATCTTTGAGTTAGCTTGTGCTCGTGGGTACTGTTCACTATGCACATCTAGGCACTAGCTGATCAACAAGGTGTGTGTGTGTGTGCGTGGACCAAAGACGTCTGCAATGTGTGCAGAGCGCAAAAGAGCAGTCAAATCAATTTTCACCATGCATCGCAAGATCAGGCTCCCTGCTCGAATCATTTCAGACTGTTGCTATTTCTACTCCGAAATCTCCTACTACTGCTGCTACTACTGGTGGCCCGTGACGGGAGCTACTGGTGGTAGAGCATCTCAGACTTCGTATGGCCAAGGTCTGGACGCAAATCTTCGGAAGGACCAGGTGAGCAACCTGGAACGCGGTGAGAGGGCTTCAGCCCCGGAGCCGAGCAGTAGAGAAAAGTTGCTATCATACGGTGGATACTAAAGATCCTGCATGACCCTAAGTATCCTATATAATGGGAATTATGGTACTATAGTATATTAAGGTCATGCAGGATTTTTAGTATCAACAGTATTTCGTGCCCTTCATGAAGATCCAGCTTCTGATTGTGTGCGCGTGATTACAATTGGAGCCGCGCTTCTCAGCTTGTGAAGAAGCTTCTCAAACTGTACGACCAGGACCGGGATGTTTCCTTGGAGCTGTCCTTCATGATGTTAAGAGGGCACTCTTTGTGTCAAACTGGCAAGTTCTTTTTGTCAGGAAGGGTTGGGAATGTTCAGCTGGCGAAAGATGACGCGCACTTGGGTCAAGGTGAAGACACAAGCAGCGCCTCCGAATCGGCACAGAAGCATCGCATGAGGCACTGCCTTTCGGGCATGGAGTGTGCGCTACGGCGGGGTGCGAAACCCTGCAAGCGCAAAAACTTGCTTTGTTGGAGCGATGAACTGCAAAGGCGACCTTCCTGTTGCTATTCAATGGGCGCGCAAAGCTCATGAGCACGCAAGGCAAGCTGGGCCGCAGAATGTCGCAGGATGCGAAGTTGTTTTTTTTGCAGTGTGACGCCGCAGTGAGGCTGGCCCATGGTCCAGAGCATCGTGATACGCGGTGGTGTGCAGAGTTGATGAAGGACGGGCAGAGCCAGGATCTACGGTTCCAGGTCTGGCTTATGCGATGCGATGGTAGAAGGGCAGTGTCTAACTAACTACCGTTTGGGCGAATAAGGACCCGTCCAGTCATCCCGCATTTGAGTACCGAAGTCAGAATGCTAGGGCCCCAGACCAGTGTTTGCCTCGCACAGGCTACGGGGATCATGTCTCAGAATCATGCCCTATCATGCCTGTGGCTCAAGGTGAAGAACTGGGCGACGTATGTCCTCGTTCTGACGCTCGTGTTGGCGCGGGCCTCATGCGGCTTGAGATTGTGCAAAAATTGTAGAAATCTCATGTTACAGGGCTTATCAGCAGAGCCTTTCTGCATTTGATGGAAGCCTTATGAGCAAACTTCTCTGCCAGGTTGTCTACACCTTTATGTACGACTGAAGCCACGCTGCCTCCTTTGCTAATGTCACGCGGAGCTGAAATTCCTCTTCGAGTTCTCCTCCAGCTCACTCTTGCTTACTCTTTTGCCAAACTCAACTCAGACCTCGCATTTCAGCTTCGCTGCAAGCCAGAAGTTTTTCTGCCTGGACTCAGAAGGGCACGGCTGGCCTGCAAAAGTGCCCGCGGCGGGTTTAGGGGTGGAAGCGCAACTGTAGAAACTTCTGCGATTGTTGACAGCTTCTGACAGTTAGATGGCAGCTAGATCGAAATCAACACGATTGCTTCCCACCATTGAGCCTGGCTTCCTCCTTCTGTGTAAAAGTTGTGCATCAGAGGCAGGACAGGCTTTTCTTGGTCACGTGCGCGTCTCTTTCCTGCCCTGCTAGTATCGCCGGCGTCACTGAAAAGGAGGAGGACATCGGGGCGCAGCGGCAGTAGACCCTAGCCTCGCAGGCATTCGCAGGCCTTTGAGGTCATTCATCCGTATGCTGACGTCCTCGCGAGCCCGAGGCAGGGGATCACGCTACCCTTTAAGCCTAGGGGAATGCTTGGCTTGCCCACCCTGTCAGGTCCTTTCAACTTCATGGACTCGTGCCTCTTTGCTGGAGGCGGGGTTGGAGTGTGGGGTCGCACCCCAAAACCATGTGCCAGGAGCTGGCTTGCAGAATGCACTGGCGCATGTGTTATGTTATGTGGGAAGTCTAAAAGAAAGGAGATTGTCAGGGAGGGATTGGGCGCCCACGGGGATTCTAGCCTAGCTGGTCGAGGCGCGCATCTAACACTCGTCTGATGCTCTGCTGATGCTCGTCTGATGTTGATGATAGTCCGCTTCCGCTGCTGCTCAGCCGGCGTTGGTAGCTGCTGATTCTCATCCGCTCAGAGAGCGGGAAGCTGACCGATGCCCAATGGCTCTGCTCATGCTCATGTGGCTCCGATGCCGCGAATGCCAGGGCCGCCAAGTCCATTAAATGGGTGTAAGCTTGACGAAATTGAAAACCCTTGACGCATGGGCTCTAAGACCTTGGGACTGTGGGACCACTGTGGGCACATGAGTGGGCAGACTTGCCACAGAGGATCCACATCCAAATGGGGTTAGCCGTTTTCAACATTGGGGCAAGCTGGGTGCTTGCAGTGTCTTGCCCGCGCACTTGCTGTTCGGTACTCAGCTAGGTTAGGCCAGTATTGTTGTTTGCATGCGCAACGATGACGCCTGTCTCAAAAAATGGCGTGGGATGATGCACTCGTGCCGCATAAACTCTCGGATCAGAACTGCTTTGAGTTTAGCTGATGACCATGGCAAGAGTGTCGCGCAGCCATGGAAGGGGCCGTGCTTGGGTTGCTGCCATTGCCGTGGCTGCGGCTCTCAGCCTCGAACTGCTCAAGGCCTCTGAAGGCTTTGTTCTGGGCCGCCGAGCTGCGCTGGGTGCAGCCTCGCTTCTGCCTATTCTGTCGACAAAGGTTCCCGCAGCCTGGGCTGAGACAGAAGGCCTCCAGCTGAAAAGCATCAAAGAACTGGCAGCCGAATCAAAGAAGCTGGATGACGCCTTGAGGCTTTGCATTCCCGGTCGGGTGAGGGAGCAGATAAAAGCCACGCTGCAGATCCTAAATAGCTGAGCAATGTCCATGATGTGCAGCCTCCATTTTCTAGCTTCTGGCAGGTCCGGTCGCCCGGTGGTCGTTGACTTCTCCGCTGCATGGTGTGGTGACTGCAAAGCGATGGCACCCAAGCTGCAGAAAATCCGCCAGGAGATGGCGGGCAAGGATGTGGAGTTCATCACTCTAGACGTTTCCTTTGCGGGACCAGGACTCTTGGTTCTCAGCTTTTCCTAGGTTGTTAAAATGCTCTCGTACTTCCTGCCTTCCTGCATCTCCCACTGCACATGAGGACAGGACATGCAGTTCATGTTTCCGTACGACAGGGATACGGACAAGTGGGCTCGGAGGTTTAAAGTGGACGGCCTTCCCCATGTAGCTTTGGTGGATTCTTCGCACAGGGTGCAAACTGCCTTGGTGGGAGACGTCCCTTATGACATCATGCAGGCTGACGTGGAGGCCTTGCGGAAAGGAAAAGAGCTGCCTTACGTCATGTATGACGCTTTCAAGAACAGGGCCAGCAATGATATCCTGGCGAACTGAAATGCTAGCTTGTCTTGATTGGTCAAGCGCCGACTGGCTGAGCCTGATACTGATAATGCACTTGCAGTGATGATGCTTGTCGCTGCCCTTAGACTGATATTTTCCGCTTTCCAAAGCGATGAGCACGGGCCTGTCGTGCAGTGGTCAGCACGCGCAGCGCATAAAAGTGTTCCTCTTGATGCTCACAAGCTTTTTGCTGGGCATTTCGGGGTCCCTGCGACTGTCAGGTTTGGAGCAGAAGAGCTTCGCATCAGTCCGCCAGTGAAAGAATGGCTGCTGAATCTGCCAGGCCGGACGCATGAAGTCAATCGACTTGCTGCCTGTAAGCCTAAAAGACATCAACCTCTTTGATCTGTTTGTTGCGATCCCCTCAGAGGCATTGATGCCGAGATCGGTACGGCTGCGGCTTTGCAACAGAGGCGGCACAAAGGCGCAGGGCAAGCCTGGAATCATGTTGGTGCCATGCAGGCTGGAGTCCTTGGCCGAGGTCGCCGCCGCAGTGCACTCTGAAAGGTCGTGGCAGAAGGTTCGTTTGTTGGCTCTGGTCAAACCATGGGCAAAGCAGGAGGGGAGACCGGGTCGTTGTCAGGCAGTCTGGGGGAAAAATAGTGAAGACAGTGACGTGTTGCCTGATCTCGGTCGCGCAGGTCCAACCTCTATCCCTCGGTGCGGAATCGATTCAGCTAGAGCTTGACGGCAAAGATGTGGAAGTGCCAGCTGCGCAGATTGAGTTGGCGAGGTGGCTAGCCGGCCAGGGCCCCATCAACCTCTGAAAGCCGGAAGCCGCAAAGGCACTTTGCAAAGGCACCCTGCTGGCAGGTCCTGAGGCGACCCCGCAGCTGGCTGAGCCCTTTCCTTAAAGCTGTGCACCTTGAATGATGAGGGTACCGATTTTGAAGCAAGCGTTCTGGTGCCTGGAGGTTGGCCCGCAAGCTGCTGCAAGACGGCTCCTTGCTGCAGAAGCTTCGATTCTTGCCTGCACAGGCGTGGACAAGTGTCATTTACCACTGATTTACTCCTTTTGTGACCCTGCCTGCTCATGCGACCCTGGCGAAGGCTTGGCTGCTCGCAGCGACCTCAGAATCCAACGTTGCACAACTCAGCCCAGATCTAGTGGCGCCATCGTCAGCTGCTCTGCTCTGCATAGACTTCAAGGCTCAAGAGAGCAAGGTCGCTCTTGGAAAACGTTCAGAGCCA
>CAJNIZ010030391.1:0-14007 GCA_905231905.1 Symbiodinium pilosum
CGGTCCCGGTGGCCCGGTCCCGGGGTCCCGGTGGCCGGTCCCGCTGGCCCGGTCCGGTGGCCCGGTCCCGGTGGCGGTCCCCGTGGCCCGGTCCCGGTGGCCCGGTCCCGGTGGCCCGGTCCCGGTGGCCCGGTCCCGGTGGCCCGGTCCCGGTCCCGCTTTAAGGGTGCGTGCCCGCGGGCCCGCGCGAAAAAAGACCTACTCTGCCCTAGGGAGATACCATCAACGGAGGGGATGCCTGGTGAGCGCCGCGGGGTGGAGGCAAAGAAGTCAGCCTTGGCGAGTAATAGGGTTTAGGGCTTCGGGGTAGGAACTTAAGACAAGTTATCATAATACGGGTATAGAGCAAATAACAAGGTTTCTGCATTACAGGAAGTTAATTTCAAGTTTCTTAACAGCCACCTGGCATTTTGGGTAGACCGGGAACCCAATTTACTTTACTATAGAGGGGTAGGAATAACCCATCAACCTGTGCTACTTGCGGTTACAGGACGGCTTTGAAGGATTTAAGAAAACCGCAAGGCCTAAGCCTTAAACCCTAAACTCTAAGCCCTTAGACCTTACGCCCTTAAACCCCTACAGCCGAAGCCCTAAACTTGCAGTGAAGCCTGGAGTTGGATAAGGGTTCAAGATCTCCGGGGTTTGGATGTAAAACATGTTCCGTAGAGATATAAGGTTCAGGGGAAACATGGAAAATCAATAAGAAGCCCCCTTCAAAGCAATGTATAGGGGTATACTAGAGGGGAAGGGAAAAGACAAGGGGAAAGTATTGGAAGCATCAAGCGGAAAAGAACATGGAAACTGGGTTATTACGGGCGCCGTTTTTGGTGTCCCAAAAATGAGGCTCACCATATTGAGGGGTCTATATTGGGACACCCCTCGTTGTGGAAACTGTCTTACTTGTGGAGACTCAAACTCTGTACCGCCTATAACCCAGCCCACTAGGATACTTAGATCTTTTGGGTTGCATCCAACAGGGTGCTGCGCATGTGCACAGGGGTCTGATAATGGTTGCTGAGGTTCAGGGTTTGAGGTTTAGGCTGTAGGATTCCACAGAGTAGTATGATATTCATGTTGTGAAACACCTGAGGGATCCTGAGGGTACGAAAGACAAGGAATAGCGGCTGTAACGATTTTAACCATCTTGATTTCTGCACCTGCCTGAGTACACACGGACGGGCGTAGAATTCCAGAAGTTGCTGAACCCTAAACCCTAAACCCTAGACCTTAATAGGGCCAAATGGCTTTAGAACCATAAGTACCAAGTCAGCCTCTACCTGACAAGGTCCCTAAACCCTAAACCCCGCACATCCTAGCACCTATGGCAGGCCCGAAGGAGGCATCGACTTTCTGCAGTCTCAAAATGGGGGTTACATGTATTTTATACATGACGAAATGGGGCTTTAGGGTCTAGGGTTTTAGGGTTTGAGGGGGCTTAGGGTTAAAGAGAGACATTAGGTCTAGGCCTTATATCTGGGGGGGGGGGTGGGTTTGGAAGCACTGGGAGGGTAATACTGTTGATGGAGGAAATCTTGCACCACCTTAAGTCCTTATAACCCTAGGAATTACAGTAGTTTAGGGGCCCTAGGTGGTGCAAGATTTCATCCATCAACAGTAGGTTGCGTTCTCCTGAGGGACTCGAGCCAAGACCCTGTATTTAAGAAGCTCCCAAAGAGATTTCAGCCCTAGTCTCAACTCATCCCCTTAATAACCCCTAAAGTAGTCCCCGAAGTATGTACTTCTCTACATGATCCCCACTTGGTTGGTTTTTGGAACCCTTTGAAAAATATTAGTATTTAGGTTCCTTATGAAACCAATTAGGGAAAAGATTTAAATATCCCAAAGGCCAACCCAGCCCAATTAGGACTTTAGACTATAGCTCATCTGGGTTGCTGTTAAGGAACTTAAATTAAATTACTATATTGGGGAACCCCTATTATTTACTATATATACCCATTATGGTAACTTAATTTAAGTTCCTTAACCGCAACCCAGTCATTTGGGACTGTCCGCCTCCTCATCGCAGTAAACCTCGCTCTGGCACATCGCTCGTAACGGGACACCTTGGTAGTGCTCAGAGTGTAGATGCGGGGGCTTTAGGGTTTAGGGTATACAGGGCTTTAGGGTTTAGGGTATACAGGGTTTAGGGTTTAGGGTATACAGGGTTTAGGGTTTAGGGTATACAGGGCTTAGGGTTTAGGGTATACAGGTTTTAGGATTTAAGGTTTAGTGACGGTTAGTGGGACTATGTGGCTACATCCTCGACCTGCTGGTGCTAAAGGGAGACTGGGGGGGTGTATCCCCATGTCATCCCGTTTTATGGTAGCTACCCATATTCATTCCTCCACCCACCCTTAAGCCTTGCCACTAACACAGTTTTGAGGAGCCCTTATGGCAGGCCATGAGTTTAAGGGTTATAGGTTCAGGGGTTAAAGGTCTTCAGAATTCAGAGTCGAGGTCCAACGCAGAAGTGGCTAGTAGTTTTCTAGAATTGGGGCTGTACTGCTTGTCCGAAAATTCCCTCAGGACTTTCGCTTCTCAGAATAAAAGTGCACGACTTGGACGTTGAACTCCATCTCATTGTCTCACAAACAAGTTCTCGAACTTACAGATTACAGGCCCTTTTGAATTACTGCAGCGGGCGAAAAGTTCGTCGCACTGCCATGTCTTCAACTTGAACCTTGCCAACCCCCTTCCCCCCGTAGACTCCTCCACCAACCAGCTCAAGGCCACACGTCCTCCGTCTGGAACAATTATAAAGTATCAAGGAGGTCTTGTTCCAGCGTGATAATTCCTCGGCTAGCCAAGCCAAAAAGCGAGCTTCTGAGTACCCCATGCCATCCGCAATGTAGAAACATGTACATGCGAATCATGCGACGAAACCATCCGCCCGGCGATGTATGGGCTTCTTCTAGCGGCAACTTTTTGGCGGCTTCACAAAACAAAAAACTCCCTTTAAGGACAACCTTTCGCCCTCATGTGCTGACGGCTGGGGTCCACAAGAACGCACAGGGTTTAGTGCTTACACCATCCAAAGTGACACGATGTCACGTTACATACTGCCGCGAACCCTGCATGATCGCCAGCCATCGGAATGCTCCACATTGTCGGGCCGCTTCGAGTCTTAGTCCCCCAACAAACCACAGCTAGGCTGACAGCTCAGGATAAGATGGGACTGGTTCACCAGGGAAGAGGGGTTCCCCATGGGCAGCTATGGGCCAGTGTCTTTCGCCCCTTAAATAGGGTAGTCAGCTTTTGTAACAATGGCTGTGTTTCTGCTGATGAAGATACCTAGCGGTGACAACTATTCTCGACAGAATCGGGCACATATTCAACACAGCAGTGGGGACCAGCGGTCAGGGTCCAGACATGTCCAGATCCACTGACCCAGGGGCGTTTCCTGAGTAGCCATGAAAACCAGGCGACAGAACACACAGCAGAAACATGATAGACACGTCCCGTGCAACTCCGTTTGTCAGAAACTGCCCCCGAACCATCCGCACTCTCGAAAAGTCCTGCATAGCAGAATGAATCAGAATCATCAGTCATGAGCCACTTGTCTGCGAGGATCCCTCAAACGCATTGGAACTACACGGGAGCCTGACAGGACAAGTCTTGCAGTAACGCGGCGGAAAGACGGACACATTTTTTTGGTATGTAGGGAAGGTTTTTACAAATGCTGAGAGAAAGATGTCTTGCCTAAGTTGCACAGAGAATGAAATGTGTGTGCTGCTCATGGACACCCCGGAAAAGGAATCATGGAACACCTGGACTGCTCAGGAATAACCTCTTACTTTACATGGGCGGTTGTCAAAATTATGGTCCCTTTTTGGGTCCCCTAAATTAGGCCCCGTATTATAATAGGGACCCAAAAAGGGACCATAATTTTGACAACCACCCACATGTCTTCCATGACCAAAGACTCAGGCGCTAGCAGCCTAGTTGGCGATAGCGGCTTGAAGCAACTGCGTGGTTGGCTTGAGCCAGACTGCAACCCAAGGTCTTGAAACCCGTTTGTGGTCAAACGTATAATCTGCCGTAATGTACCCAGGTTCCCCAGTAACCCGTTAATAATAAGGGTACCCTTTTTCCTACTGTTCAGCTTCAATCCGGAGACCCCAAAATAAAAAGGGCAAAAGGGCACTACTGGGGTACCTAGATACAAAGGTGTCCATGAATAGGGGGCCCTAATGATGTTTGCCGATGTTCCATAGTCCTCATTCTGGCGACTCCCGGAGAAGGTTCATAATATTTGGTCACTGCCATATAGAGGCGTCGGAAAATGAGGGTCGCTAGCAACCCTTGGGATTATAGGGACGAGAGTGAAACCCCTGCCTCAAACAATTCTAGGACACCCACGGGCAATCCATGACTTGGAGTTTAACCCTCCAATAATTTGCCCTGTTACCATGCCATATGCTCACCCTGGGCGTCCCATACATTAGCTTTAACTTGAACGAGTTGTCCTTAGAAATCACCCGTCAAGGGGGAACCTAGCTGACAGGTAGTACAGAGCAGGGTAGGGAAGGCATAACTCCCTCAGGGTGCTGTAGCATGATCGGGATTGGCGAGAGCTTGGATTCCAATGATTTAGGGATCATAGCAGCGTGACCTTTCTTGTTCCTCATTTTCGGCTCCCAACTGTGTGCTGGTTTGTTTGGTAACGCTGCAATGACGGACTGTTTGGGAGAAGAGGCGGCGCTTAACGGATGTGGCTGCGCAAGGTAAGAAATCGGGACTCCTGATACCGTCATAGGGGTATAATGAAAAAGGAAACAAACATGGAAACTAATGTGGAAACTGTGTTTATATAGCACTTTCCAGGAACTACTGATTACTTGGCGGGTCAAGGAAACTGAGTAAGTGAGTAGGTTGATATGGGGAACAACTAGGTTCAACTAGGGTTAGTACTATATGGATTCTTGGGGCCCTTCACCTACTTACTAGATACTCTGACCCTCCGACTATAGGCCAGGGTTGTGAACATCGGCAGGCCCTGCCATTCAAGTCGTGAAGTAGAAGCTTAATGCAACAGCACTTCAAAACTTTGCCGGGATCGTCATTTACTACGGTCCAATAGAAAAAGAGTGGGCCCACTATTGTTGATCATACCCTTGACTACACATTAATCATCTCCCCCCAAGGCCCCTGATCATAAATATTCCCCAGAGGTAATCATTGAAGGGGCGGGGCTCTGGTTCTTATCAGGCGGAGGGGATTAATTCAGGAATGTTCATCATATCAGATCACGGATCCCAGGAAGATCATTAAGGGTACATTCCTTAATTCAGGTATGTTGGGCTGTCAGGAGGGTGCACTCAATTCCGGGGCATCTCTCCTACATGCGGATTGCATGTCTGACTGAGGCTGCTTCCGAGCGTACCACGGTACCTTGCCATGGAAAAAAGCATGATTATATTGGGGCAATATTGGGATAGTATTTGGGATACATTGGGTAATGTTGGGGTAGTATTGGGGCAATATCGGGGTAATATTGGGGTCATATTGGGGTAATATTGGTGTAATATTGGGGTTAAATTGGGGTTACATTGGGACATATTGGGGTTATATTGGGGAAATATTGAGGCACCACATTGACATCACAGATTTTATTCTTACGATTGCTCAAACTGCAGGAGTTCTGATCTGTTTGCTGGCCATTGCTACCTTCATGGGGTAGCCAGGTACATATCGAGTAGGGCGTGGGGATTGCTAGCCTGTGCCTACAGTTCAACGGAGCCGAAACGCTTCTAGAGATCTGCTCATGCGCCAGCTCCCGGACTACGAAACACAGAAAGCATCAGCCATGCAATCATGGGACAATTCAAAGCAAATCCTGCCCCTACCATATGCGCCCCACAACTAGTAAGGCCTAATCAGCCGTAATGAGCTTTCATAAGGACTTAGTTGAAGAGTGCGCAATCATCCACAGAGTAACCCTGATTATCCCTGATAGTCTATAACCTACTTACTCCAAGCAATAAGTAGCCGCCAGAAACTTTAAATTAATATGAGCTACAATCAGTACTTCCTACATGATTTAATGGTCATGGATTCCTTATTAGGGACCATATTAGGGACTATACTACTACAAGACGGCCCCTAGGTCCACTGGGAAGGGTCCCTCAATAAGGCTAATATTGACAGTAGCTCGTATACAGAGCGAGTTGCCATGGAATTGTCCTCTTTGTTGTCCATTACATTCTCCACCATAGCCCTATACATTGGGCCCTGCTTGTGAGATACCCGCACAACCAAAATTCGAAACTTTGAAGCGGCAGGATACTTCAACTCGCATACAACACATCCCCGTCAGCTTCTCACTGCACACAAAACGTAATCGTGAACTCCCTGAAGACTCAGATAGCAGCATTGCTGAGAAGGCCACTGAACATCTTGGGAAAACTTTCCCTTGAGGAGTTGCGTAGTTTGATGTGGGAAGCCCAGCGATGAAAAACGGGTCTGGCTTTCTCCAGGTAAAAAATCACTCAATCTGTAACCAGGGTAGAATCCATATCTCCCATAGCTACTATTTGGGATAACAATGGTGTTTTTGCATTCGCCATACGCCGCAATGATCTAGGAAAATGTTTCCCAAGCTACCGGAAAATAATCCAAGGATTGTGGCTCACATATGGCTTAACTTGCTTTCTTCCACCACCTCGAAAATGCTGCCACGGCACTGGCAGCGTTATCATCATCATTGTCAATTGCCTGCAGCACAGCCCTAACACCCTTGGCTTCACACATTCAGGGATTTATGAGGCAGGATGGGGTTTAGAGTTTCGGCCTTCGGCTTTATCATTCCCCTGTCTCTCCACTTTACACCTGGACCCCAAAGCAAGTAAAGTACGGGAACAAAGCCCCCAGCAACAGCCAACATGGCTATTGTGGTTTATACTTTTGGTGTTCAAATTCAGATAACGCTCTCAGCTGCGGTGGCTAGTTAGCAAAACACCGGCATTCTCATCCATCTAAGTTCAGAACGCTGGAAAGGCCAGGGGAACCTATACCAATCGTGTCCTACAAGATGGACTGCGCCCAGGAGCTACTATGGTTGCTTTGTTGGCGTTTGGAGCCCTTGGAAAAGTTATACTATATGGGGTTCTTATGAAACCAATGAGGGAAAGATATGAATCTCCCAAAGATCAACCCAGGCTGTAGTGCCCCACTCAAGCCATAAACTCATGTCCGGACCTTCAACGCAGCTCTTTGGTCTCCAATGGTGTTGAGCTAGGCTTTGGTGGACTGTCCTTCATTTCTTTCAAGGCTCTTGAAACAAGAATCCAAAGCAAAAGCTAGGAACTTCTACAGGAAATCTGCCATCGCTAGGCCTCCTGAAGCTGCCCCAAACAGCAAATGTGATTTTTTTTGAGGAGGCTGCTAATTAAAGATTATTAAAGGACCCAGCTAATCAACGCGACCAATCCCCCATACCTGCGAGGGTGCCCCACAAAAAGCTCTGTGTACTCCTGTGCTTTCTGAGCCTCGCTCCCGGTTGCGCTGCAATTGGCGGTGGAAAGCTTTGTCGGTGGAATTTGCGCGCAAAAACTTTCGAGAAGGCACTTCTCACGACGAAGCTGTGCAGAACGTTCGCCTCATGTTTCGCCACGCGTTTCGCCCTCAAACTCTGCCGCCAGAATTCGGCATGCGTGTACTACGCCCATGGCCATTGCTATTGCACGGCATTTAATCTTGGATCCGGATGGGGGCCTCGATCACAAACTGTCCTCAAAACAAATTGGGTGGTCTGGGCGAGCCTATGGCTCCTCCTAAGGCCTGGCCTTGCAAAACACATTCAAATCAATTATGGCAAAAATGAGCTCATGGAGAATCTATCTAAAGCTACTTGAAATCAAGTAGAAATCAGTTCAAAGCTATTTAAAACAAATCAGAATGCTGGAACAATCTCATCAGTAATCCAGTCAAACAGCATTTACATAATTGACCCCCCAAAAAATCCTTTAGGGTAATGACGTTGGGGATCAGGGGGTCTGCTGGGTTATCCCCTTTGGAATATGATTGTCACACCTTTTCGAACAAGCGGATTAATAAGAAATCTAATGGCTTTTTGGTCTGACATTTAACCCGCCCCCCCCCCAAAAAAAAAATACATCTTCATTGAGGATCACGAGCTCTGCAGGACTACCCCCTTTAGCGTTTGATTCCTCAGCCTGTTCGGATAAACTGTTTAATACAAATCGACTGTTTTTGGTGGTGCCCACGTCCAGGGTCCACAGTAGATAGGGCCCGTCCTTTTCATTCAAAATAGCCTCACTTCTAAACCTAAATCATTTTATCCTCATTAACACCTTGCCCCCTCCCCTGATTTTTTCGGCATAAAGATATTGTACTTTATTGGCACCACCCGCTCCCCAAACCGAATAGGGGTCCATAGTAATGTTCTGAAAATGTTACTGCACCCCCCACCCCCTCCGGCACCAATCGGTATTCAACAGTATGGGTTTTACATTGACGGGACTCGTTTTCCTGCCTCGTTTTCTTGCCTGCGAGGTGATTAAGGCAAGCTCCGTTGCACAGTCGCTAGAATTTCCCTGGATCCCTAATCCCTACATAAACCCTATACCGGCAGCCGTACTGGGTTTCCTTCAGGGTCCGGACTAAGGTTGGACCAGGTCCATGAGGAGGGCTCATAGAACAAAAGGAGGACTTATGGAGCTTTACATGGTTTAGGGCTTTGTGGTTATAAAGGGATCCTGAGGGTCCAATTACCTAGATATTAGGGTGCCCTGTACTATGGTCTGAGCACTTTTTGGTACCTAGCATGCTGATATTTCGGTGCCTGGACACTTGGGGTTTGCTATACATGTCACATAGCAAATGTACTCAGAACGCAAAACCTTTAAATATAAGCGCTGCTCCAAACTTCAAACAAAATCTATTTTTCTGGTCCCGCTGGAGACGGGGTTTAGGGTTTGGGGTTCAGGGTTTCAGGCTTTTGCTGGGGCCGTGCGCGCGCTTTTCTGGTGCGACGCGCGCTTTGGCGCCAACTCGAGGGATTCGCAGGGCACGTTTCATTTTAGTGTACTTAAAACGCGGGCCTAAGATGTCTGCGGTGGGGTCAGACAGTTCAGGGTGGTTGCGTTTGAGCATTACTTCTATCCAGCAAGGGGATTGCATACCGCGTCTCCCACCTTGTGCCAGAATTCTATCTCTGTTGCCCGCGCAGAACACTACATTACAGATGGGACTTTCCTGTGGTTGTGAAAATACATCGTGGAGCATTTTGTATTGGGTAACTTCCAGGGACTCTGATGGGCATTCTGGCCTGGAGGCCAGTGACCATACATCCGCGTTTGTAACTCTGGAATACTATGAGGCTTCAATACCGATGGCACGCCCTGCACCCTAAACCTCTAAACCCTAAAGTTCCTAAAGCCCTACAACGATTAGAAAGGGTGTCGGCAGGGAAGATGGACAGCGCCCTAACATGCCTCAGTTAGGCCGTAATAGGATCCCCGGAAAAGTGCCCCTAACTTTGCGGGGGGCCTTGTAGACATTTGCGCGTAGCTCCGCACGAATCTGTCCGAGCACACCTGGGCTTTGGGTTTAGGGTTTAGGGGTTTGGGTCCAGTGCAGGGTAGGTAACCAGTGTTACATGCAAATGAGCGCATGACGGGTTTGGAGGTTAGAAAGCGAGGTTAGAAAGCGGATAATTTTATTCAGTGCGCGCTTAGCATCTACACGGAATTTACACGAGCCTGGGCGTCTCAAGAATCAATGGTCTTCCGTGCGCGCTATAGTCTAAAACTTCGAGTATACGCCTTAATGGCCCCTATAGTTATCCCCTATATAACCCCCTTTAAGGAGCTTATTTAGACTATAGCTCATGTATCCTCCTTAACATCCCATCTCTTCGCCTTGAAAAGCGTCCCTTTCAGCCTCACCCCCAATTTCGGGTGGGAATGCTTCGCAGAGCAAATCTGTAACTAGATATCCCTCGGGGCTCAGCTTTTGAGAAACCATGAACTCAAATGGAACCAAAGAAACGTATGACACGTGAAGACTCCGCGTGGAACACCTGCAGAATCTGTCTTGAAACCATCGACAGCTCTCCCATAGCCCTGCACCCAACAAAGCCCATAAGAGCGCAAACGCGCGAGAATCTCCCACGAGCAGCACCCAGAGACCCAAAAGACATTCAAATCTCAACCAAACTCAGCTTAAGCCAAATCCCCCCTATCAGGATTCACATCTAAACAAGTCCTAAGCTACATGAACCTGGGAAAGGAATACGCGCTGCCGCTTTCAGACGTCTTCTTGAAGAATTGTGGTTTCAAGGGATCGAATCATGAGGCCGGGGTAGTCCGAAGGTGTGAATCTTTATTGGCCGTGGTCTGGAGGTGTAGCATCTGACTTCTTGAAGACAAGCAGCGTCTGTGTCCAAAACAGCAATTCCTTGCAAGTTGTGTCAAGAGGGGGCCCATTGTACGGTAAACAACAGCTCGGCCCCATCTGCTGCAAGCTTGCCCTTGATACGACGGAGAGCCTCACAGTGACTTTGCTCCTGCCTGCCTGCAGCAATGGCAAGGCTCTTGCCATTGACCGCTGTCCTTTGGCCGGCATTTTGCAGTTTGGCTTGCCAGTTAAGATGCCTAAACAAATCCAGGCCGCAAGGGCTGAAGATTGCAAGCCAAAGCTCATCGAAATACACACTCGTCCCTTCGAGTGCCACACCCTCCTTGATGTTGCAAAAACGACACATCCACGAGCCATTTCTGAAGGTCAACTTTGCAGACTTCACCTCAACCCTAACACCATCACGAAGCCAGTCCACAGCTGCGTTTGAGGCCCCTCTCTTGCAACCACCAGAAGCCATCTCTCCGCCAGCGCTTCTAAATTCGCTCTTGGGGTTCTGGAAACGATCTAGCTCGTAAGCAATGTCCTGGATTTTTAGCGCACGGAGGATGGGATTCATAGAGCTTAAGGGGATTCCCTGGTAGGCCTGCTGCTCAGGATCCGCAGCCTTTACCGCAAGCCTGGCATACAACGCTTGAGCCAAGGGATCTGACTTAGCGGCATACGAAACCAGCTCACAGCCACCTTGCGATGTCAGCTTCCAAAGAATTCTCTCCAGCGACTCCTGCCAGGTTTGTCGACATCTTCCGCTCACTCGAATCAGGTGGCCATGGCTTGCAGTACGCAGGCCGTTTGTGCAGACTCCAGTCTTCAAGTCATGCTTGATTAGATAAAAGCCGTCGGGCGCGTAAATCAGCAGGTGCAAGTCGTCAAAAGGTTGCAAGGCTTTGACACCGTCGATGGCAAGCCTCACCGATAAAAAAGCTACTCGCCAAGTCATGGCCTGGGCATTGTAACAGAGCTGCGCGGTTTTCAACTCTACGCGCCTTCCCATGAAAATCCAATCCCAGGCAGCCTGTGCAAGATGACGCCCTCTCCCGTTGATGCATTTTCCAAGATACAGTGCATCTGCATTTTCACACAAACCACCCGGATGGGCTCGCTCGAGCATGTCCCTTGCCAGCGTTTCTAACATGAGTCCTCGCTTTGCGAAGCTGATTTTGTCTAGAGAATCGCTCGCATATGCCCAGCTTGTGCTACCGCCATCGGCCAGGATGCGCTGGAAGCGTGACGAATCCACTACAACCAAATGCCTCCGTGAGGCATAAAGGCTCAGAAATTGCAGAGCCTTGAAACATCCGGCAAGCAGCGCCATCGAAGAAAGAGCCCCAAAGACTTCCCACAGGATTGCTACACTGCGCCAATCTGGTCACTCGTGCCAGATGCCAGCCGGATGGTGCTGGACAAGCTAATTGCGACTTGGAACATGTTCATACTGTCAAGCCTCATTAAGCTTCCAAGGTCCTGAGTCCTGAATGCCTTTTTGAGGTTGCACCAGACAGAAATACTTGCGCTTGGGGGCCGAGACTCTAAGGACCGCCACGGGATACTGACAAAAGATCCATGAAGGCTTTCAAACGGAAACAGCAACCCCATCCGCCCCGTGATGATGAATAATAAATGAGTGGAATATGTATACAATACGATATACTGATACTGAAATTGTCAACTAGACCCTCCAACTACCCTCTATCAAGGGTACTGAGAAGGTCCTGGAATTGGGAGCGGTAGAGGGAAGGCATTTTCCAGCTGACAGCGCGGCCGTTTGATTCCAGCGTCCGTACCACCAATGACTTGAGCTCCTGCCAGCTATTAGGGTTTAGGGTTCAGGGTTCGCACAAAGAAACCCTGATATTCCATCCAGCCCTCCAGAATTCTACAGGAATTCTAAAGGGGATTTGGGAACTGCTGCAGGCAGTGATGGATTCAAACGTATCCGATCTGCGGTTTTTTGGCGCCGATTGCAACTCAAAATGTAGAGGAAGCTTGGGAAACTGTAGGAATTATTGAAGGACCATTATGCATCTAATGCATAGGTACTATAGACCAAAAGGACTTCCTACAGGATGCTTTGGGGCCTGGGTATTTACGATTTAGGTGCTCGGGCCTGTACAGTAGAATAACAACGAGGGTTTTGCGCATTGTCTAGGCGTGCTGGCTCCATTATTTTAAGTTTATTTTTTGGAAAGCCGCACTAAAAATTAAGAGACGTGCTCTCGGGCAAGGGCATGGGCAGCGAGAGAAGTTCACTCTTTACAGAATATTGGCAATGCGAGGGTCTGTCTACAGCTTCTTCGCCAGGAAGGGTGGGTAGGGGTTTGCTGTGAGCGGGGTGGGGGCTGAGTCATTCTGTGTTAACTAAAGAGGGTCATCATGGCATGTACACTCTGGTTAGCATTCAGTGCCTAAAGATTGGGGTCGCAAGTTTAGGCTTTACACAGCCTTCAGGTTTCAGGCTTTGGGGCCTTCTTGGTCCTATGGCTTCAGATGTACCCTGGAGGCCGGTGAGTCAGGACAAAAGCTTTAGGGTTTAGGGGCTGAAATGGGGTGCAAGGTGCTTGGGACAGTATCCTAAAAACCTACACCCTAAACCATGCCTTCTACGACCCTACTAGGCTCTACGTATTCAGGGGAGTCGCACGCAGAAGAAGTCCAAAAAACATGCAGCAAGCAGAGTATGGCTTTCCGCACTTCGGTATGCTACTTGGAGGCCCATGACACTTAGTAATTACATGTAACTAGGAGTATAAACCTACTTATAATTGGGGTAACCTCTATAAGCCCATTTAGGGGATTATAAGTAGGGTTTTAAGCCCAGTTATAAGTAGTTACTGAGTCCCATGGGCCTCCAAGTAGGGATTTTGGGTTTAGGTTTAGAGCCAACCCAAAGGGTCCATGTAGCTATATAATATACACTGAGGGCACGAAGGGGTTCCCATACAGCTACTTTAGGGCCGTAGTATATACTACGTAGCGACAGGAACCCTCTGTGCTAGAGGCTTACAAGTCTGTGTGATGCAGGATATGCCGCACCTGTTGTTTAGCTGTTGTTCTGGAGCTTGGTTGCAGCTCATGCACACAGCAGGAGCGTTCAGAGTTTTTGTGGAAGCTTCCGTGCCCCGACACCCTCAACCTTAAACCCTAAAACAAAGTGAACCCTTTCTCTTGCCGCAAATCAAGGACTCGCCGAAGCCACGGATCGCCAGTGTCTCGAATATCCTTAGAGGGTCAGAACTACAAACTCTGAGCCCACAACCCTAAACCCTAAATACTATAGACCCTAAACTTGAATCCCTAAATACTACACACTAAACTGTAAACCCTAAACCCTACATATTAGGCCTGAACTGAAAACCCTTTAAACTTAAGCTTGAGCCCTTATACCTCAATCCCTTCCCCTTCCCCTGGGAGCGATGTGTGGGGTTAAACCATGTAGATAATTACCTCCTGCGGAACCTGAAGTCCAAAAACTAGCCACTTTGGGCTTTTCGGGATTCAGGGTTTTTGGATGCCCCAAGTTGGGGCGCTGGACACACCCCCAATACACTATACCTTAAACCCTACAGCCTAACGAGCCCTAAACAGCCGTAAACCCCAACCTCAAACTGTAAGCCCTACACCCTAAAC
>CAJNIZ010030391.1:25027-73582 GCA_905231905.1 Symbiodinium pilosum
TGGTGCTGGTGCTGGTGCTGTGCTGTCAGTGTTGTTGATCATGGTGTGGTGTGCTGGCGCCAGCAACAGCCAACACTCAGAGGCATCATGCGAGCGAAGCGGACAGAACACGGCAACAAAACAAGCCAAATGCCAGCGCAAAACAAACAATGAACAACATGTGCAAGCCAACAACCATCGCAAACAGAAGGCAAGCAGGCAGCACAACCAGCAAAGTTGAGCAACAAAGTACTGCAAAAAACAACACAAAAAGGACGCAAAGAAAACACGCAAGAGGCAGCGATAGTCTGTGGCAGCAAGGTTCTCATGAGGATGGACGCTTGATATTGCACTTTCCAGAAATATGGGGACCCCCATATAGGCCCCAAGCTACCCCAAAATGGACGTACCCCGAGTTTTGGAAAACTAGCAAAGTCGGGCGCTTAAAAAGCATCGCCTCTTTGTGCGTGCGGACCAGCAAAGAGCTGAGCTTCTCCAGGAGACATGGATCAGTCAGCTTTACCTGAAACTGGTGGTTTCTCGAACATGGCGGGGTGAGGGGGCACTGAAAACCTGAGGGACACAGGGGGATCATAAGAGATTGTGGGGTCAACTTCAAGACTTCTAGATAGGTTCAGAATGGTTCAGACTTGCAGTCGCGGGTGAAGTGGAAAACACAAGGGCAACACAGCTGCAGGCACATAGCTGCCGTTCTAACTGAAACAAGAACCATAATGTTTGGATGAGCAAGATTGGGCTTATGCTTTGCGTTTGTCCTGGTCTAAGGCTTTGCACTTTTCATCCACGAACGCCTTGAAAGGTTTCGCGCGTAATTGCACGGGAGCAAGGCATGCATAAACAGTCTCGATGCCGCATCTGCCAACCTGAACCTACTGGTGGGTGGTTGGTTAGTTGGGTAGTTAGTTAGCCAGTTCGCTAGCTAGCTAGCCCCCTAGCCGGTTAGTAGACGAATGTAGGCACGGGTTTTGGAATACGAGTGATTGTAACGGAATGGCTTTAGGGAGCCATTCCTCAAGTCCCTGCTAAGCCAAGCACCAGCACATACTACCAACAAACAGAGAGATATGTTGACATGAGCCAACCCTAGGGATCCAAATCGATCAATGTAGGTAATATATTTACAGACTTTCGGGCCCCATGTAGGTACTATTTGTATACTTGGATCCCTAGGGAAAATGTTATCTTTGCCTGCTGCGAGCGCTCTTGGGTCGTGGGCTGACGGCTTTTGGGGGTCCGGGGCTCTCTGTACCACCTACACCTACGGCTACCAGCGCCACCACCACTACCATATCGTTACGATCATCCGCATCTTCTCATCCACATCCGTATCGCCACCGCCACTGCCGTTACAGCACCATCATCATCATCATCATCATCACATGAGCCATTGTCTAAACTCCTAGTATCCCCCTTAATAAGCCCCATAGTAGTCCCCTATATAATCCCCTATATAACCCCATTAAGGAGTTTAGACTTTAGACTACAGCTCACATCATCATCACTTGGATGCTTTCGAATCCCATGCAAACGCTTTTTTAACTACTGGGATGCTAACTTTATAGGGACATTTCCATCAACTTTGGCAGACCTTTGTAGAATACTGCCCCTATAGCAGTCGTATATCGGACGTTTGGAAAGGCTATGGGATGTGTACACTTGAAATATTTGGGGTACTGGTAAAGGTTGGGAGCACCAGGAATGCCCGAAAACATCCCCAAACCCCGTACCCAAAACCGTACGCCTTACGCCCTAGCCTAGACTCTAAGCGCTAAACCTTAAGCCCTAAGCCCTACACCCTAACACCAAAGCCTTAAACCCAAATCCTAGGCTGCAAACCTGAAACCCTAAGCCCAATGGTCTTGGGGCCAGGTGGCAAGGCCCGTGCTTCCAGAGGCCCAGTGCAAAGGCCGGCAGGAAAGCAGAAGAGCACCCAGGCCTGGGTTGTAGAGTGTTGTGGTTAGGGTTCAGGGTTTGGGGTTTAGGATTTGGGATTAACGGTTTGGGGTTTAGGGTTAGGGTTTGGGGTTTATAGGGTTTGAAGTTTAGGGTTTAGGGTTTAGGCTTTTAGGGTTCGGGCTAGTAGATTCGTTGTGCCTCGGGTTTCGGGTTAGAAGCTTCGGGTTTAGCACTGTCCTCACCTAGGGACAGTCTATAATAGAGGTAGATCTATATGAATATCTATATACACACTATCTATTTGAAGTATTCAGCTGTTGCTATCCGCATTAAAACACTTACGCTGGTTACCTGCATTTCAAGTCTATTACCTTTGTCAGTATAGAGTCAACGTTCAGAGCCCTGGGGGGGCTCCCAAGTTGAAAGCTCAGGCCTTTTTGATGGGTTTGGGGTTAGGAAGAAGGTGTCTTTTTGTGGAGTTGTCGCGTTTCTTCCTCAAGGGGCTAGGGATGTGTGGTTGGAGAGGGTAAGGGGGTTCAGAGTCTGAAGCTTGCTAGTCATCTTGAGTCCAGTTGCGTCTTCTGAACTTATGACTTACGGTGAACAAGGACCCTCCTGGTACCGTTTATTGGGGTTATATTAATGGTGAGTACTTAGGCATAGATAGAGGGCAGTTGGAGGGTCTAGGGATACAAAACAAAGCAATGCCGACGACGCCCCAAGTAATTGAAGCTGACAAGCTCCACAACCTTTCAACTTGAATTCCCTAAACGTAAACTACCTGCCTGGCATGCCTACTGTCCTCCATCCCCATGAGATTCAGCAACCTAAGGGTCCAAAACGCAGACGCATCAAGAAAAACCAAGAACTTCGCACACTATCCATGTAGAAGAACCATGAGAGACTCCCTAGTGGGTGCCCTACAAGGGTGACAGATAACTAGCTTCCTCCCAAAATGCATTCTTCTCCACGCCCCTAGACAGCAATCTCCAAGGCATAGGATGAGGGACACACAAAAACTGACTAGGCGTTGTTATGGTGGTTGAACCTAGTAAAATTACGTTCTTCTTATCAAAACCATACGCAAAAAGGAGGATTTAATCTGACTCTATACTGGCGACTGTCGTATTCCCCCCCAAAAAAATTTAGGAACACGCTCATGAATGTGGTACGCACGAACACAACCCTAGGCCATAGATCTTAAACCCAAACCCTAGCCACCAAATCCTATCTGTAATCCCAGTTATATACCTACACGCTTATGGGTCGTCATGACTACTCCTCTGGGGTAGTTACCGCTGAACTCTAGGTAATTGTGGTAACAGGCTCCAAGTCCTAAACCCCTAAACTCCAAAACCCTGAAACTCCTACATCATTAAACACCTAAACCCTAAATCACACTCCTAAACCTTGAACCATAACACCTAAACCATAATTCCTTAACGCTAAACTCCAAACCCCAACCCCAAAACCCCTAAACCCCTAAAACCTACATCCCCAAACCCTAAGCGCCTAAACCCTAAACCCCAAACCCCTGAACCCTCAACCCCGAAACCATAACCCCTTAACCCTAAACCCCGCAAACACTACAGACCCTAAACCCTACTATAGTAGTTTCCATTTTATTTTCCATTATCCCTATATAACCCCAGTATAACCCTAATATAACCCCAGTATAAACCCAATATAAATCCAAAAATCATTAAACCCTAAACCCTAAACCATGTCTGACCCAGGCCTTGACGTGACGAGTCGGAAAAGTGAACACGCGCTGCGTGGCCGCAGGCTGCGCCTGGGCAAGCGACCAGAGCTTTGGGTTAGCGTTTAGGGATAGAGTTTAGGGTTTAGGGTTTAGAGTTTAGGGTTTAGGGGGGGTTGTACAGAGATACAGATCAAGTTCCCTTTGCAGGGGTTATATAGGGGTTTAGGGTCTTCAGCTTTCTGGGTTTGGGTCGTTTTAAGCTTTGGAGTTTAGGCTTTATAGATTTTCAAGAGTTCAGGGATTTGTAGTTTTCAGGCCTGAGGCTTCTTCAGGCCTAGCATTTCAGGTGAAATGATTCAGGTGTTTGTGCTTAAAATGTTCAAGCTGTTTAGGGGTTACCATCATATGGCCCCTTTAGAGGGAACATACACAGGGAGGGTATGAGGATACATCGAATTGTATAGCAAGAAGGTGGAACATGAAATGGAGTCTGTCATCATCTAGGATTGCTACGAGGATTGTCTGTGGGGCTTACATGGAGTTGAGTTTCCGGGTATGCCATGAACATCTGAGAAATGATATTGGTATTTGTTCAAGATCCTTCCCCTAGCTTAAGCTTGTTTGGGGTCTTTCTAAGGCTAATTGCGGGGGAACAAGGAAGACTGGGGGAGGGGAAAATCTGGGGAGGAGCAATTGGGAACCCAATGGACCTTTAACCGCCTATGGTTGTATCTTGCCCGAGACGAAGACTAGTGAAGCAGTCCACGAATGCGTTGCGACTGAGGATACATAGGATTTAGACTGGTTCTATTTGCAAGCTTCGAGATCGAGTTTTTAGGGCATAGCACCCTCAATCCTTCACCTTTCGTTGAACCCCTATATACATCGCCCGCAGCACGAAACGCTCCTAACCTTTCACCATGCCCTATACAACCCACATTACAGAAATTTCTGACATATGGAAGAAATCTGAGATCAGCTTGGACCGCAATATGAGCTCGTGCCAAACTTCTTATTCCCAGAAGCGGCCGCATCTTAGGGGGTATCCGTGTTGGGATGGGTAAACAGTGTTTGTTAGGGGGTATCGGTGTTGGGTTTCCCCTATCGGTTAACAGGATGTGCGTGAAATTATGACCTTGGCCGCCCGAAGACTAGTTCCTTTCATGGAGATTAACGGTTGTGGCTCATATGATTGGAATTCTTCAGGTATAGGGTATGAAAGGTGGTGCAAGATTTCCTGCAGCAACAGTAGCCTTTAATACAGGATCAAGACAACCCACTAAGAATTAGCGTTTACACAGACTCTCCTACTTAGCTCCTTTTTTTGGACGCCATAGTCTAATCTCTTACCAGAAAAACATGACAAACCCAAAAAGGAACCGCATAGGAGCCCATTTGTACGCACATGAAGGATTCTGGGTAGAAATCTTACACCGCAGTCGCCGCAACGATCCGGAATCTACCTGAAAGACATACTCCGATACTTGAACGTCTGTAGCGCTACCCAAAGGGTCCATGTAGCTACGTGGTATACACTTAGAGCCCAGCGGGGCTCCCATTTAGCTACTTTCAGGCCCAAGTATGTGCTAACTATATAGCTACATGGACCCTTTCGCTCGGAGACCCTTACCTAAGCCACGTCGCATGCAACGCCGGCTCCTGCAACGAAGGTTCGGCACGCACAGCGTGATCCTCGCCCAAAAGGGGAGAGCGTTTAGGATTTATGGTTCCAAACGTGTAGAGTCTAGGTTTTAAGTGTTTAGACTTGAGGCCTTTAAGGGTTTAAGGTTTAGGCGTTTCAGGGTTGAGGTCTCCACCAAACAAACGCGAGAGCTGAGATGGTCACCTTTCAAACAGGACGGTAGTCCTTGTGGGGTCCTTTCTGGGCATCGGTGTTAAGCTCAGGGAGGGTGAATCATGATACTAATACAAAACAATACCAATAAGAATGAGGCCCGAGCACAGCAGTGAGCCCTTGCCTTTCTTGGTTCTTGCTCCGCCATGGTACCCACTGACTGTTAGCGAGCTGGCTAACTTTCCAATACATCCGGATATGGTCGCGCGCTGTTTTTACGATACGTGGTCTCCCGGGCCGTTGGGGGTCGGCCTAGGTTACCTCCTCGCTGCTACAATTGTTCCTGGCGCTCCGTGACTTGAAAGCCGGCTACGTTTCCGACACTTCTATCCTCTTTGCCGAGTATTTTCGCTGGTTGCTCATACGCAGACCTCCTCAAGCAGGATGATTTCCACAAGATATTTCAGTCGGTCTCCTTTACATTATTCGGGCTCTACCACTGCTGGAGATGATGCCTCCGGAGAGGCGGGCCGGGAAGCCGCCAATTCTCACAAGAGACACTTACGATATCATTGACTTACGTTGTGTCCGAGATCATTGCGGTGCTTTTCCTCGCTGGTAAGACCCAGATTTCTGATCATCAATGGTGTGCGGCTACCAAATCATCATGCTCACGGGGGTGACCTGAGTACCTGGCGTAAAGTAGTCTCCTGCCTTTATATGTTTATACCTGGGGCGTGTCTCCCTGTCGGCCCACGGATGACGCTCTGCTCCCCTCCCGATCGGCCGAATACCAGCCTACCACGTTCACATGTTTACGATGTCTCACTTTCTTTATGTTCTTTTCATTTGTAGCTTGATTTCTTTTCATTTACCATCTGCCTCCATTATGGCAGGTGCTGATGGTTCCGGAGGATGGAACTTACGCATAGCAAAAACAAATAAGAATGATAATACTAACAGTAATAATAAGAATATGAAATATGATACTATAATGACCGTAGCCATGAAAATCATAGTCATACTAGCACTCATAATACTAAGAATGGGAGTAGTCATAAATACTTGTATAACAAATGACCCTAAGCTTAAATAGTACTGTACTAGTGCTGGGTTCAGGGCCCTCGGTCTGCAGCAACAGGCGCAAAACCCTAAACCCTAGACCATAAAACCTAAATCCTCAACCCGTATACCCTAAACCCCTATAAACCCTAAACCCTAAACCCTAAACCCTAAACCCATAAACTCATGGGATCCTGACACGATGGCACGGCATGGGCGCGCAGAGCCCGGGTTTACCTGTCAACTCTTCAGTCAGAAGGAGATTCAAGGTTTAGGGGTTATAGGGTTTGCGGTTTAGGGTTAGTAAGGGATTTAAGGTTGAGGGGATGTAGGGTTTAGGGTTACTAGGGTTTGAGGAATGGAGGGTTTAAGGGATTTAGGGTTTAGTGTTGTATAATAAGGTTTGGGGGAGTGAGGGTTTAGGGGAGTGAGGGTTTAGAGGATTTTGGGTGGAAGGAAGGTCGGGTTTAGGGGTCCAGCCTCTCAGGGCTGCAGGGGGGTTCAGAGCTTTCGGATTGGGGGGTAGAAGGGGTGACCAGGCCCTATCCACCATATAGGGACTATATAGGGAAGTGTAGAAGACTGGTAGAAGTTAGGTTCTGAAGTACACCCCCTTACGGGCGCCATTTAAACAAGCGATTTTTTTGTTTCTTAAAGCGCTTTTAGGGCTTCAGCTCTGCCAGCTAAAGGGTATAGGCCCACATCTACATGTTGCTTAGGACCCAGAACAAGGGTAGATTCAGGGGCTTACAATCTGGCGGAAAAATGGACCCTGAATCCGCTGAAGCCTACACCCCAAACCGGAAATCTTGGGCAATGTCTGCTTAGATGCTTCCGGCATCTGAGCCACAGCCGTGCGGTTTCTATATGTAAGCAACTAGGGAACAGGTTAGGGTTTGCGGGACCTTTTATGCATAATTGTGGTCGAGTTGTCTGAGGCCGGGCATCATTCTCTTCATTGCTAATCATGTTGTACAAATTCGTGGGATCCATATGGCTACACAAATCTCTTTGGGCTCTCAGTATATGCTACAAACAACCTACATGAACCCTGTGGGAAAACGTGCGTCGCACAGCAGGCTCAACTCCCTACACAAGCCTCTGCACAAGTATCTTCAAACTGGCTCTAAACCACAACGACTGGAGGAAATCCTGCAAACACCTATCCACACAACGATCCGCCCCAACGCAGCAACAGGCCGCACTAAGCCTTGCGATAAGCAATAGTATACCCACCACTACTATTCCACCATTATTGAGGGGGCTGCTGAAGTATGGGGGCTCAGAATAACCCTGAACCCTGGCCTAGACTTCAAAAAATAAATCCCACCCATGATAAGGACTGCAGCGTTGGGGGGGATTCCCCATACTGGAAGCTGAGATAAAAATGGAGATTGTGAAGGATTCTGTGGTTCCCCTTTAAGGTTACACAGGGACTTTGTTGAAAAAGTCCTGTACATACTGGTTTAGGGTTTGGGATTTCAAGATGTAGGGGCTTAAGTAAGGGTAGGGTCTCATACCCAGACTATGTCTCTGTCATTGGCTGCTCTCGGCTAGGAATAATTTTGAATAATTCGAGGGCGCAGATCCAGGTGACCAACGGCAAGAACTTCAAAGACAAATGGTAGTTGTTCTACCTGTCCCCGAAATGGCCATGAGACAGCTTCCACTTTTGGTTAGCATCCTAAACCCTAAGCCGTAAACCCTCTCTCCCTTTAGGGATGTGTTTTCCCAATGATCCCTCCTCAGAACAACCTCCAAATGCACAATCAGATCTGATGGGTGTACTTGTCCAAGCTCTTCACGAAGCTACGTTAGAAGCATCAGGAGGGGTTTAGGGCTTAAGTTGAAAGAACATGTCCTGAAAGCCCTTACATAACTCTAGAACAACATGCCGTCCAAATCTATTCTAGTGACGTAGGCCCCCTCAATCTACAATCTCTGTACCAATCGCCAAACAACCCCAGGTTCCATGTGAGTAGCGTTTTTTTTTGGTGGCTAAACCTAGAAAGATAATATTCCTGATATAAGATACGATACCCAAAACCAAAAGGAGGATAGAATCTTACTCTATATCGGGTACCATAGTATCCCTAAATAAAATACTACTCATGTCATGTTCCATTTCTTATCTTGTTGTTTTAACCTATTCTAATACCCATAAACCCCAAGCCCTAAAAGGCCCCACAACCTTGTTGAAAAACACACAATTCAGGGTTAAAATTTCACATTTCACGTTCTTTGCCTTCTGGTTCTTCACTATTTTGAATATCTCTAACTCCTAGACGCTAAGGAGTCTGGTAGTTTCCGTTTTCATCCCCCTTATGTAACTATAGACCAAAATACTTCAAAAAGCCAATTTGAATTAATGGGGTCCCTATTTGGAAGGTCAGGGTGACTTAAGAAGTAGGTTAGTAAGCCCTATACTCCATAGAGTAACCCAGGTATATACCCATCATCAACCCAGTAACCCAGCAAGTCCCCCAGCCCCAGACCCCCGCAAGCAGGCCACCATAATCCAGATTTAGAGTTTAGGGTTTAGGGTTTAGGGCTCCATGTTCTTTGCCATTCAATTCTCCATCATTGGTGTACTATCCCTACATAGACCCTACACATATTCCCAACATACCCTAGTGTTAACTAGCAGTTCCCATTCTCTCCAAGTATATTAACCCCAAAACCCTAAACCCTAAATCCTAAACCCTAAGCCCAGCCTCCAAGCCAACGGCAAGGTTGGCGCCTTGTCGGCTCGCCCAAGTAGCCTTACATAGAGAGCTCACAGTTGGACCCACACCCTGGGCCCAGTATACACCCCCAAACCTTGGGTACTGCCCCCGCCCTGTAACAGTCTGTATTTTGGGTCATTTTAAGGGCTATATGTAATTATGCTTTAAATATTATCCAGCTGTTACAGAGTGGGTGCAGTACCCGATCTAAACCATAGACCCTGCCCTAGACCCTGAAAACCCTATCCTAAATCCGGGCCCCTAGCTTTCCGCCCATTCCATGTCATTTACGGGAATGCTCTACAGCAGCGCCAAGCCAAGCAGACTACTACACCAATGACGTATCCACTGACGGAAATGTGAAAACTGTGCTGCACTTAGGATCCCCCGTCACCCCGTGTACCCTTCCTTTCGCCCCCCTGGTCGAAGTCCACTTTCATGGTCCCCGGTGCCGAATTCGCGTTTAGAGTTATTGACCCTACGCTGCTCAAGGTTTTGGACTGGAGGCTTGGGCTCAAGTCGTGAGGTATAAGCCTAATTTGATGAAGTGGGTAGCTGATGAAAGGAATCCAATTTCCAGCCCCCAAATCGAAAAAGACCTGCTCAATTCCCTCGAGCGGTCCCAAACTTTGAATCATCCCCACATGGGATCCCCCTTATTCCCCCCTATAATGGAGAATCAAATGGAAAAGAAAATGGAAAATGAAATGGAAACTGGGATTATATAGGGGATTATAGGGGGATTATAGGGTTTCTAGTCTAAACTCCTAGTATCACCCTTTATAAACCCTACAGTAATCCCTTATATCATCCCCTATATAACCTCCCCGTAAGGAGTTTAGACTACAGCTTACATGGGTGTTTGTGTGAAAACTAACATCGGCTGCTGAGCATCCGCTTTAAGCAGATTTCTCAGAGCCGATGCTGACAACATCTTGCGGTTCTGCACACTTAATGTAGACCCATGAGTAATAAACCACCTCCTTTTCAGAGCCTTAATATTAGGATACCTATTATAATCCCTAGTAAGGGGAGAGGGTTTATTAGTCATGGGTCTGGGGTATCCTCGAAGCCGGCTGCTTCGAAATGGACCGCAGCATCTTACACCCGCTCTTCTTCAGTTTTGCCAGCAGAGTGCCATTTGGTGCTAGTTTATGACAAAGGGAATACATTCACACGAGAACATCTCCACCCGTAACACTATAGGACACTAGTAGGCCTTATTAGAGGGCAGGGGTATTAGGTTTATGGTTTAGGGTTTAGGGTGGGGTGTCCTTGGGCGTGCGGAGGGGAAAGCAATATTCTCCAGACAGCCGTGGGGTCGAAGTAACACTTCAGCTCCAAAGCCTTCACCTGAAACCCTGAAATTTCATCCGACAGTCCTCTCGCTGAAAAGAATATAGAAGATGATAGAAGGACAGTAGTCTTTGCAGGTCCTTTTTGGGGCTTTACACGTTAGTTTTGGGAGAGGATTTATACCCCTCAGCCTCAATACCCTCGGGCTCTAAGCCTTTCAGCAATGCCTGCTTCTGGCGGGCCTGAAGTCTACAGATAATAACTGTTTTCATTTATTTGGAGCTCTGGTCTGTGACATGCCAAACACGGACTACGGTTCTTTCTAAGCATCTACATGAGATGCCACTGCTGCGGCGTATCTGGACGATATCCGAAGAGCGAAGCGGACAAAGCTGACGTGACCACGCTGCACTCCGCCGGCGTCCGCCCACTTTGCTGAGATGTCCTCTGCCAAGGACACAGAAGGCCGAATACCCCTTATAACCGAGGAGTGCACCTTTCTTTGAGGGAAAGTGATACGGGCATTGGCTAATTATGATAGTCATAATGGCAATAGCAATTACAAAAGTAAACATAGCAAGTGGTCATGAACCGTTGATGGGGCAACAACCTCGGCCCGTGAACCCTAAACCAGGGAGCAGGCCGAGAATCAGCCGCACCCCTTGTAAGTTATCACTGAACACCGCTGCCAAGCGCAGGCTCGAACCCTACACGCTGCAAGAATCCGGCTGCAAGATTTGCATGGGGCTTCAGTCTAATCCATACGTCGGATCAGACGGATAGGGTTCAGTCAAGGGCTTAGGCTTAGAAGCACATCTTCCGTCCTCGATGCGACGTGGTGAGTCGCGGAGTAACCTGTGGTTACGTTTTGGGATTTGGGGTTTAGGGCTTAGGGTTTTGAGCTTCATGGGGTTGACACCTGGGCAAATTCGGATTTGGGGGGTTTCCATACACTGGGGGCTCCAGTTATGGGTCATCAACCCCGATATTTACAGAATCTAGGGATTTCACAGAAAAGCTTAAGCCACCAAACCTGGCGCTGCAAGTAAGACATCCCTACTCGTGAACTGAACTGCAAGGATTCGGGGCTGGAAGTCAAGGGCCCGCAGTAGATTCAAGGCCCAGTTCTATCTTTGGGGAGGGAGGGCCAGGTACTTTAGGATTTAGGGTTCAGGGATTCAGGGGGTCTAGGGTTTAGGTTTACCGTTTTTTCATGAAGCCGGTGCATTGCAAAGTAGCTGCAGGTATATAAACTATATAGTCTACAACCCTAGTATCCCCCTTAAAAACCCTCTAATATTCCCCTATAGAATTCCCTATATAACACCCATTTAAGGAGTTTAGGCTATAGCTCAAATGAACCCGCGAACCAACGCTGTTCGTGGATGCGGCTACTGGACTGGCCTCAATTGGGAGTCTCTCCAGATTACCTGTGTAGGTTTCTTTTTGGTGGTCGACCCACATGAGCTTATATTCTGTATATAACATGCTATACCCCAAAGGAGGATACAATCTTACTCTATATATGAGTACCCTGGTATCGCCCAAATCATATACTACTACCCTGCATCAAGCTCGAAGTCTCAAGCCCTAAACCCTGAACCCTGCAGACCCCCCCCCTCCCCTCATATCTCATGTTTGAAGATGGGGCAGGAAAATTGAAGGGAGTGGATCAATCCCATTCATTCTGCTCTCTTACCGTTGTCCTACTGTCGTCTGGGTTTAGAACAAATGAATGAATGAGAGGACACAACACGACTCTGCCTTCGAGTAGAAATTTACCCAGCAGAAATTTAAGCCCGAGGACGGACCCCCAAGCACATGAGCTAGAGTCTAAACTTCTAGTATCCCCCTCGACAAGCCGTATAATAGTCCCCCAGATATTCCGCTATATAACCCCCTTTAAGGGGTTTAGACTATAGACTATAGCTCACATGGACAGGATAATCCCCTATTCGGGCCTTCACGACTTGAACCTACGAGGACCCTTCATGCAGACGCCACCCTACGTTCATGTCGTTCTCAACCCTGAGCATACCCCCCTCCTCCCTAAATCTTAGCAGGTTATTTCTATTAGTCTCGCCCTAGACCTTAAACACGCGCAACGCGGTTTAGGGGTTTAGGGCTCAGGTTTCGGGATTCCCTAACCTTTCGCGAAAGCAAAGAGCTAACCCCACCTTGAACTCTCAGCCAAATGTCCCAACCCTGAGCCCTAACCCCTACATAAACCTAACCCTAAAGCCTATGCAATATCTTAAACGCGAAAGACTTGCACTTTTGGGACCTTTTGTTTTACCTGCCTATATCAAATCCTAAAATCAATGGATCTCTTCGGGCTCAAGGTAAACCCTGAATCCAATCCTAAAACCGTAGGGCCGTAGGTCTGTTGGCTAATTATAAAGTGAAAACTAAACTGTACTCCCTTCAGAAGCACAGTAGCCATGAGATTGTTCATAACGCCCTGGCTTTATGCGACAAAAGAAAAAACCTTCCGAAGGGTATGGAACCCTAAATCCTAAACCCCTAGAGGCTAAACCTCAAACCCTTAACCGTTAAACTCACACATGATCCAATCCCAGCGTCCCGCGTCGGGCCAGCTCTGCTGCAGCAGCGCGGAAGTCGCTGAGGCGGAGGTAGCCTCTCACATGAGCTTTAGTCTAAACTCCCTTAAAGGAGCTTAGATCATGGCTCATATGCTTGCTGGGTTCGGGGTTTAGGGTTTAGAGCTTGGGTTTAAGGGTTTACAAGGTTTGGGGCTTAAATCTAAAGTCTGGCGTTTTGGGGCAAGCACGGAATGAAATAATGGGGACTATCAAAATTGAGTAGGAGGCGACGGTGTAGGGGATGGAATCTAGCAGTCTCTCCACATGGGGTCATATTCGCACCAGAGGGGCATGTGGAGAATAAACGGACACTAAAGGTGTCCCCCTTTGGGACTATTTTGGGATTTTGTTTGAGTTGTTTTGTTTTTTAAACTTTATGGATTTAGGTTTGAGGTTCTAGCGCTTCTGAGGCGGGGGGTTACACTTTACAAGACCATGCAAGGTTGGCGGAATGTTTAAAGTTGGCTTAAGGCTCAGGACGCGGATTCTAGGAGTATACGCGGGGCTGCTACGGAAGCTTGATGTATAACCCAATATAGGCTCCAATATACTATAATCCTCACTTTTGGAACCCACCCCAAAGGGGATGCCTGGCAAACTATGAGCCATTATTTTAGCTATTTTTCAGGTCCAGGTAAGGTAGTACGCGTGATACTGTTCGGAATGCATAGGCATTGCAAAAACAGAAGATGAAATTGTAGTTTCCCAAAATGGGGGACCCCAGTATCAACCCCCAAATACTGTATTATTGGGACCCCCAAAAATGGTACCTCTAATTTTGGGAAAACCCCATATGTTACTATGACCATAACCATGCTTTGAGTGGGAGATTTCTCCGGCCTGAGGAGCGCGAGTCGAAATAGGTGAACACGTCCCAAAGCGTCTCCTAAGATGTCGCAGGGATCTTGGGTACAATCAGGTCGACGATCTCAAGATTTCTGGCTCAGGTTGCGATGCAGGATTTGGAAACAGGATATGGTAACTTCCAGATACAGAGGGACGCAGCTGCAGATCCCAACCCTTGAATAATGCTTGATCAAGGATTATTCAAAGAACTTTCTAGAAGAGGGACTTCCAAAAAGGAGTTCCCAGTTTTTAGAAACCAAAACCCCTATATGCTTGGGTAACAGCGAGCTTTTGCACAGGCAAAACTGCGAAGCACCCATCCCGCCACCCGAGCTCCCAACAAAACGCACCCAAAGACGAAAAAATGCGATAAAGGTACCCTTATCTTGTTGGCTGATTCTCCAAAGGGACCCAAAACTCCAAGAAGGCAAACAGGACACGACGGAGCTTCCTGGCATACCAAAGCATGGCATCGCTTTGCACATTGCCTTAAACCCTAAACCCTGAAACCCTAAACCCAAGGTCTTGGCCCTGGGAGTGATGAATAATCGCTAGAACAGTAATCTCGGAGATCGCATCTAGAGCCCCGATTCCAGGTTCGATGCGTAAGAAAAATGAGCTATGGTCCAACTTCTAGTATCCGCCTTAATAGCTCCCATAATACTCCCCTATAGAATGCACTATAGAACCCTTTTCAAGGAGTTTAGACAGCCAAAATGACAGTCATGGGGGCTGCCAAAATGGGGTTTTGTTGTTCTAAGATGTAGGAGGCGTACTCGTCCGCTCAGCTGTTAGGTGTGTTGGAGTACATGGTCCATAGTCTAAACTCCTAGTATCCACCTGAATAACCCCCATAATCATCCCCTAAATCCTAACCAACCTCGTTTCAGGAGTTTAGACTATGTTGCTCACATGGTCGATCATGGCGCTCACCTTGTTTAGGGTTATATAGCCTCTGGAAGGTCTAAGCTCCACGAAACAAGCTGGCACAAAAGCATACCTTAAGCCCCACACCCTCACACGTATGTTCTCAGACCCTAAGACCCTCCTGGTACCTTTAGTTGCGGATACAAGGCGGGTACTTCGGCCCTAATAGAGGGTAGGTGTCTAAGAAGCGGTCTTGCTGCATTTACATCCATATTCAGCTCTTTACGCACCTACTCATATTGATTTGGTCTTGAGCTCCAAACTCTCTAGCATCGATGTTCAAGTAGTTTGGCACTACATTACACACTAATCGCGCGGCTCGGGCTTCGGGCTTGCTGTCCGTCATCCCCGTATCTGTAGTCTTCTTTGCAACTGTCATTTGTTGTTCTAGTCTAACCCAGAAGGAATCGATGACCATGCATTTTTATGAAAGCTCCAGAAAAATCACAGGTATGGGGAATGCCCCGTTCTTGTAAATCGAACTCATGTCGTTGATAGAAGGTATCAGGTCCATCATCCCTTCACATGCCCCAGAGACACGGTTAGAGCCCCCGTCTAGCTCCATCCCTAAACCCTAAACCCTAAACCCTATTAATGAGGCAGCTGGTGCAGGCCTAAACCCTCAGCCGAATCCCTGGGCCCGGAATCCCAACAATCACAAGGTGGTGAATGTACAAGCCCTAGAGCCGGAAGTCGAATCTTGAACTGTCTTAAAGCCCTGGTTGTTTTAGGGTTTATAGGGTAAACACACTTATTGGCGGGTGAGGGTGAGTATAACCCACCTATATCGATAGTTATAGCTCAGTTTATGAGCTCCGTAAGTCCTCCAAGAGGCTATGTGTGGGTCATTTTAGCATACCCTGCACCGGGCAAGCCTGAACCCTAAACCAAGCTATACTTTCCAAACCTTTCCATCGCCAAAGCATCCAACTGGGGACCACCAGTGTCGAAGGCTACCTCCCGCAGCTTCTATATGGGGATATCTATACGTAGTATATGTATATATTTCGGGTTATGTAGGATATATGGTGCTCCAAAAAGGGTATACAGGGATTATATAGAGATATATAGGTTTTAGCGTGTAAGGTTCAGCGGTTAGGACAATGAGGATTTCAAGTCTCAGTGTATAGGATGGGTAAGGGTTTAGGGGGGTGAGGCTGGGCTTTGATTTCTGTTCCCTCTCCAAAGGGCACCGATGCACCAAAGCCGGAGTTGAACACTAGTGCATTTGGGACCCTGTATGGTTGGGGTCTGAAGCTTCGGAAGGTATGCGGAGGCTTCGAATGCTGTGGGAGCATTAGGGACATGAGAGTCTCTCAAACTTGCTCCTGTAGGACTCTTCACAAGGACTCCCCGTAGTCCCTGTGCAGCCGACACATTTCCACGGGTCCTCCGGGTACGTACCCCATTCTGAAAAACTCTCAACCCTAAACCTTAACAATGTCTGCAACCATTTCGCAGGGACTTGTGGGAGCCCCTTTTTCCGTGGAGGCAAGAGGGGACAGTTCTGGACAGCCCATGCAATTCCTCTCAGGCAGAGTTTTATGCTGACAGTTGTTAAACAACCCTAATTCCTAAGCCCTAAATCCTAAACCCTAGTTGACAAGGAGCTTTGGCAACCCCGGGACCGAATGACGATCACATGACTGCAGCAGGAAAGGTCCTAACTCGGGGGCTACGGGTTTAGGGTTTACGGTCCTATGAAAACCGTCCAAGGATACTTTAGGGGTCGAGGCGCAGGGCCCGGAATTCAACATATTATTCTCCTAGCCCCCGGTGGGTTCCCCCTTAGCTACCCAAGTTGTCCTGAAATTACTTCAATTCTGGAGAATTTTGCGGGAGTAATATAAGGTGGGGTGGAGGGGCGCTGAACAGAACTGCAGGAAAAAGTTTGAACCTAAAGCCACTAAAACTTCACCTCCCAAGTCCTGCAAAGGAACCCAAAACATGTTACGATCCTCAACCTAAAACCAAAAACCTTCAACCCTAAAGCTCTGAACCTTGCATCCTTCCAAAGTCGTCACGTGCAAGGCTGCTTTGGTGCGGGGCCATAGCGGTGGCACGTAGGTCTATGGAACTTTTCAACTCAAAAATCCCCAGCCCTGAACCCTCAACATACTCTTAGCTGGGCAGGTATGCAAAATCACCCCTACAAAACCCTAAGCAAAACCCTGGCAATAGCTATCCTATAGGACCTCAACGGTAGCCCCTTTCAAAACCCAAAACTCCAAACCCCAAAACCCCTACACCCCCAACCCTAAACCCTTAACTGAGTGCGCCCGGGGCCGTCGAGCAGGGTGAACGCGCTGAAGCCGGCAGGCGAGGCCTCCGAGTCCGGCTGGCGACGGAACTCCGGTCCCGCACAGCTGCGGTGTGCGGGGCACCCGGCAGGTCGCTGGTGAATAAATGGCCTCCGGGCACTTGCCACTTTCTAGCCAGGAACTAGGGAGTGGAAGGCACATACCTGCTTAAACCTTGCACCCGCTTGTCCACCTTGGCAAGGGCCTCCCAGCCCATAGCGAAATTCGCATCTTCAGGGCCTCCGGAGCATCCACTTCTTGGTCTAAACAAGCCTATAAGTGTTTCAGGGCTTGAGAGCCACGCCCGGCCCAAACCTTGCACCTAATTATCTGGTCTAGACAGATCCACTCGTTCAGGAGTGGAGCCGTCCAGCGAAGGCTAAATCTGAAAAAACTAGAAGCCTGGAGCCAAACCCAAATCCAAGACCCAACTACGGCCGTTCCCACGGCCCAGCAGGAAAGACTTCCCGCTTGGGCCATTCCTTCCGGCCGACACTGAAGGGGTGCGGTCACTACGGGTGTTGGCCAGCGCCACTAGGAGCGCAGTGGCCTTGACCCTGTGTGAGGGTGAACGTGAAGGATAGCACGTGGGGGTCGGGTGATTCCGACGGCCAGGTGGGGGTGTTCCGGTGTTTGACTGCCACGGTGCACCCTACCAGGAACCACGACTGTCTTGCTGAACATACCCCTGCCCTGAGCAGATAATGTCTCTTCGGAGAGGGGACGCGGGTCATGGTGAGGACGGGTGTGCCTGAGCCGTCTTGCTGGACGCCTTTACACTGGGGCGGTGGGAACTTAAACTCCAACTGGAGCCCCAGTGACGATTTCGGAGGGGCTGCCAAGGCGGGAGGGATGACGCCTTACCCATAGATGTCACACCCCAGCTGCTAGCCATCCATCCATCCATCCATCCATCCATCCATCCATCCATCCATCCATCCATCCATCCAAGACCCAACCAAGCCTTGCACCCGCCTGGTCTAGACAGGTGCACAAAGCAAATAAGAAGACAGGAACGCGATCAGAGTTGGAGAGAACCCTAAACCCCCACAAGGTTGAGGCCAGGGTGGAACGCCAGCGTGGGTGGGCTCCTGCAAGTTGGGGTGCGTGCCTGGGTGCTCTTTCCTTGACCACAGCTCCTCCCACCAGACCCCCCCACAGTACGTCTCCAACAAGCCCCCCTTGAAAATGGGGTTTGGGGGTAGAGAAACCCCAAACCCGCCCAGGGTCATAAATTTGGTGGGTGGGTGGGTGGGTGGGTTGGGAGAGCTCAGTGAACCTGGGCGCACACCACAACACACGTCTTGCGTGGTGTTGTGCGTGGAACGTTTCACACGTCCTAAACCCCAAACCATAAACCCCTAAACCCTAAACCCCTAAACCCCCAAACTCTAAACCCTAACCCGTGTTTCCACTCAGAAGATTGCCTGGCCGCGTCGGTAACATTGGTCTCCAGGGTGAGCGAAACGCTCGCCGTGTTCTTGGCTCACCTGGATATTACATGCAGGGTTTAGGGTTTAGGGGTTTCGGGTTTAGGGTTTGGGGTTTAGGGGCTGAGGGTTAAAAGGGGTTTAGGGATTCAGGGTTTAGGGCTTAGGAATATTCTATTTAGCTCGACTAGCGCCAACATAAGACATATTCAAGTTGCATTCATATCGGCCTGGGGGTTGTCAAAATTAGGGTCCTTCCTTGGCTAACCTGTAAAAACTTCGGGGCTGCATTATGTTGGAAACCCAAATGTGGTACCAGTGTAAACCCAAACCCCCAGCCCCTAAACCCTAGATTTTGGTAACCTTTCCTGAACGAGACTCTAAACCCTAAACCCCCAAACCCCAAACCCTAAAACCATAGACGCCTCATCCCACAAACCCTGAGCCTGAACCCCTAAGGGCTTAGGGACAGCTAGGCTCCAACCTAGCTCAAGCAGATGCCGTGCTTCTGTGTGCCTTTTTTGCCTCTCGCAGAGCTATGGCATATTGCCCGCAATAATAAAGAACCAAATGGAAAAAACTTGGAAAACGAAATGAACGCCGGAGCTATCACAGGGGTTTATAAGCTGGATACTCAAACTCCTGCCTCACTTGTGTATGCTGTAGTACCATAATTCCCCAGGTTTAGGGTACTTAGGGTCATGCAGGATTCTTTGTATCCAACTTATGGTTGCGAGCTTTGTGTGCACACCCCAAACCCTTGACCCCACCCCCAAACCCTTGCGGCTCTGCCTGGTAGCAGGACGCCCCGAAGCGGCAGGCTACCTGCATCAGCTGCTGGAGGTCTATCAGTGGCTACAGGGGATATAAGTGAAGCTGATATGGGGATATAAATATAGATATATAAGGATACTACTAGTACCCCAGTAATTGAAAAGAAGGTGGAACATGAAATGGAAACAGAGCTTTTAGTGGTTTATAGGCATTAAGGCTTCCAAGAGTTAGGGGTCCCTCGTTGAGGGTGCTTCTAAGAAGATGTATAGTCTCTGGGGGTTTCCTATTCTTGGAAAAAACTTCCCATGTCGGGATCACAGAGAGATTACGCAGATCCTCCTTGATGATTTTTGATGGTTAGGGTGTAGGGGAGAAACCGTGATGTTTAGAGACTGGGACTGCGTCGGCAACATGGGGGGAGTCTAGGGCTTACTTTTGAGGTTGGCTATTGCAGGTAGAAACCCTTCAAGCCCTACGTCCTAGGCACCCAACCCTAAGCCCTTGATCCTCAATCCCCTCCTGCGAAGATCATACCGTAGTTGTAGTGTCGAAATCTGTCTTCCAGCATATCAGGGCTACTATATGATGGTCTGTCTAGAATAACTAGCCCCGGAAACATATTGTCTTCGCAGCGCTGCGCAGGGAATAGCTGGGGGTCCAAAACCATCTACTATAATCATCGCTTGTCTCATTCCTTTCCCACAAAAGCACGCACACATGTAATCCTTCAGACATCTATTGGTTCGAGCCTTGCTACTGAGCATGACACAGGTGACCGTAACCATGACTGGAACCCTGGAAGACGACCTTCAAAAGAGGCAAATCAGGGGAATTAAAACATGAACTAGGGGGATCGAGATCCAGTCCAAAATACCAGTCCAAAATATAGGTGTCCTTTTTTTGAGGTACCTATGATAAGGATTTTAATTTATTGAGGGGGTAATAATCCTCCTTCTGGTGCGGAACTTCCTAAATCTGAGGCGCGATCGCTCAAAATCATTTCATGCGGGCTACGGCGAAAATAGCTGTGAGTCCACATGAGCTACGACGTGGGTTCTTCTTTATAAGGGAATATATTTAGGGACTATACTAAACGATAAGAAGGACCACGATGTCCACCCTTAGTGGGGCCCTTGGTAACCCTATGTAGTTTTGAAGGTAGCTTATAGGGACTGTTGGGTCAGGGCTGTTGGGGTCCGGGGTTTGGGGTAATTCTTGGGAGTTTGGGGTTTGAGGGAATAGAATCTAGACCACCAAGCGCACAATGCCGAACGACTTAGAGCAGCAGTGATTTGGTGAAGCCAAGGCTGTAACATCGAGTCAAGGCTGAGGGTTTAGGGTTTAGGGTAATGTCTTGTGAAGGGCTTTCTTGAAGCAAGCAAGCATCCGCCGATCTGCTGAGCATGCTGCAGCTGGGTACTTATATCCTACTTATCGGGTACGATGTTGAAGAAGAAGAAAGAAAATCATACAGTGAGGAAGTAAAAGATAATCATACGGAACATGAACTAGTGACAGGACCATAGGGAGTATACTAAATTTTCAGAGGGACCCTAGCCTCGATGGTCCTTTGGTATCCTCGATGGTCGATTGGTAAACCGAATAATACGACATTAGCTTATGTAATATACTTATCTTGGGCAAGACCGGAAAATCCATTCTGCCTTGACCACTGACATTGGGCTGGATTCGGCATAGCCGCCGCCAGGGAACCTTGCCAGCAAATGTTCTCCTTAAGAGTAAACTCCAACCCCCCCTACCCCCCGCGTTATTGGGGTAGGGTTAGTAAGCAGCGTGGTATTTCTCGGAGGAGATTCTGCCAGGGGTGGAACATCGCGCGGACACATATAAGCCTGGGGTGTCTCGATTATATGCTGCAAGCATGAGTTTTCACTGCCACTGAAACACCCCATTCACATGCACACCCAACTGCTCAACAAGTTTCAGACTGACCTCCAGGGCCACGGAATTAGCCTCAAACCCGGCCCGTAGCCGTGCACCCGAACTCGGCATTGTAAGTGCTTGAACCCGAAATTCCGGACGTCAAATCTAATAGCTTTGAAAGAGCAAGCGTGCGTTGCCTAGCTTCCATGTTTGTGCATGAACCGCTTGCCTTATCAGTAGGTCTTGTGCTGAGTTAGTGTGATTTGTGGATACTACTGTAGTGGGGCCCTTCACGCGCGGTAGTAAGTGCGAAGTCTGCAACCATTCCTTAACTGACTGGTGTTTCGTTTGGAATAAGGAAAATTTAGTATATTGGGATTGCATAGGGGGTATGTTCCCTACTAAGAACCAGTAAGTTAAAGTCAAAAGCCAAACTCTGAGCTGGAGCTCCTAAACGCCCAATGTCTCAGAGATTCCAGCACGGCTTAGGGCGTAGGGCTTAGAGCTTAGAGCAGCTAGCCTTGTAGCCGGTCCAGCGACAGCGGAGTCTCTCCTCCCAAGACAGAAATGTCAATCCTGATAAAGATTACCACGCAATGCTCGGGTCCACAAATATGGACCCAGACCCTTCCGCTTGGAGGAGCTCCCCAACAGTGATCGTGACTTTATCTAGTTTCCTGCTAACATCTGATTATGGCGTTCATTGTGTTGAAGGGCTTCATGGGGATCGACAGCAAGATGATTTACATGAGGTTATAATCTCCTTAAAGTAGATGGAATATGGCTTTGGGTATATTATAAGATCTCCATATACCCCGTATTCTATCTACTTAAGGGGGACTGTAGATCAGTAGTCGCTTGCCCCTGCACAAGTACACTCAAAGGAAACTCCGGCGGCGTCTAGCAACATTTTGTTTCAGGCAGGACAGGTTCGAACTTTCTGCTCAAGCATGCGTAAATCTACACCTGGCCCGGCCATCACCAATTCACTAAAGGAGGAACTGCCCCAATGTCACTTGGTCTGCTCGGAATCTGTTTGTGGCACCATTCCACATCAGCAAGCATGGAAAGCAGTCAAGAGCTCAGACATTGAGTCTAGAAGTTACGGCTGGGTCCTTTTTTGATTGGTTTTTAGTATGGGGTTTAGTTTGGGGTTTCTAGTATAGGAGTCGGGGCATGCATGGAAGCCCTGCATCCTTTGTAACTTGGCAACATGCGGCGAACGGTCCCGACAAATACTCACAGACGAAGGAGAGAAGGCACATGGTCCCAAGCGTAGTTAGCACAATCCATGACTGGGTGGTACCTCAAGGCCCCCCCCAAATTACTTATAAATACGGGCCCTGATACCACAGTAGGGGAAAATCTATCCCAAAGCGCCACCTGCATGAATGAAAATGATTGGTCCTCGTGCAGAATTCTACTGATCTCCTCCTGAGAAAGTCAATCCTCAAACGCACCAGTCCAATCCCAAAATCTCAAATCAAACCCTTCCATAGCCCGGAAGACTGAGTACTTGGTGCCTTGAAGCCCAACTTAAACCATTACCTGAACATTTCCACCCCTAAAGCCCGAAGGTCGTACTCCTAAAAGCACCCAGAATGATCCCCTTCATGGTTAAACCCTAAACCCTAAATAGTATTTTGCATTTTTCTTTTCCATTTTCCCTGTACAACCCCAATATAACCCCAATAATCCCAACATAACGCCAACATAACCCGAATTCCCCCAATATTACACCAATAACCCCAATGTAACCCCAATGGGCCCTACCCGCCCTGAAGTCAACGACCGCCCAGCCAGAAAGCCCCGCCGGATCTTGGCAAGGCATGCCGCGCAGGTTAAGCCCGAGCTGCGCTTGCCGGAGAGGCGGCGAAGTTTCCTGGGTTTAGGGTTTAGGGTGTAAGGATTTACAGATTGTAGGGGTTAGAGGATGGGACAAAGGTCTACAGTTGCAGTAAGAGTGATTAGGGTTTTTAGGGTGCGCTGCTTGTGCTGGCTTTGTGCCATGAAGCTGGGTCGAAGGCTTCTTCTGTTGGTTCATGGTGCCTCTTTTCCACCCCTTCATACTTCTTGTAGGGAGCTTGAGCTTCCAGGACCATGCCACACGGATTGGTGTTTAGGGTAAGATGTTTCTGGCCGTTGTTAGTTCAGCAGGCTGAGGTTTACTGCGGAATTACCGGCCTATGATGCTTGTCAGCGTCTTAGGAAACACGTGAGCAGCACAGGGTGTGAATATGACAAAGCCTGTTTAACATCCTGATGAAGATAGGCAGATAAACCTTACCCTAAACCCTAATCCTCAAACCCTCAACCGTAAACCCCAAACCCTAACCCAGCATGAATTCTGCCTTCTGGAAATTGCCGCCGTATCCGGCTAACTGGGCTTTCTGATGCCGATCTGGGATGGTGCACAGAAAGTGCTGATACATTCTGAATCTTTAACCCCATGGACAGAATTGAGTACTTGGGATTTGCGTGGTATAATGTCTAGTACAGGGCTTGAGGGAAGTATATGCACATCTGATTCATGAAACTCCTAGTATCCCCCTTAATAACCCCTATAGTAGTCCCCTATATAATCCCCTATATAACCCCCCTTTAAGGAGTTTAGACTATAGTACATGTACTCGCAGTTCTACGGGAATCTTGAACTTGGCGCTCGAAGCTGCAAACCCTCAACCCCAGAGCGCCTCTGACCTTCTGACCCTTAATTTAAACCCATAATTAATAAACCCACTCCTCTTAAGGGCCTTAATATTAGGATCCCTATTATACTCCCTATGAAGGGGAGGGGGTTTATTAATCAGGGGTCTGGGTTAGGGAAGATTGAGAAGAGATGGGAGATTTAGAGACTGCGCCCGAGTCGCTGAGACCATTCTTCACGTGAGCTACAGCCGAAAAAACTGTGTAGTTAATGGAAATAGGTTCCACTCAGGAAACATATATGGGACTATACTAAACTACCAAAGGGACGCGTATGTCCACCCTTCCTGTGACGATAGCTGATGCTAGCGTTCTGACCTCTTGAGTTTGCTTGTAAAAGTGCACGCATACACATGGCTTCATCATGACCTTAAAACCACCCAGGATATCATGAACCTTCAGCAACCAACCCTAAACCTCAAGCCGTCAGCCCCAAAACCCCCACATTCCAAGCCCTGAACCCTAAACCCTACCAAACCTGCGGCCGCCGAGCGGCCGCAGAATCCACTCCGCTACTCCCGCCGTGGGAGCCCCGCAGGCGGGGCAGGGCATTCGCCCCAAAGGGGCATGGGAGGAGTGGGCTTTAGGGTTTCAATACTACTGGGTTCCCCATAGGGCTTACTAACTATCAACTGAGCTGTATAATTCTCATTGGGTTTATCATTTGATACAACTGAAGAAATCTGAAAACTAGCTGCAAGTTTGACCCGGATTATAGTCTGTTAGAGGGGTTCGGATTCTTTTAGATGTGGTGTCAAGGGGCCCAAGAGAGGAGTATGGATGTGTTTTGAGGCAAGCTCTTCCCTAACTCGAGGCTTAGGGCTTAGGGACGAGCGGGCTTTGCGCTTTGCGTGAAGTCTGCTAGCTTCAGGGACGCAGAATAATAGGGGTCGGGATGAACCGGGCGCCGCCAGCTGACTATTTTGACGTCGAGCTTCAGGCATTGCATGGCAGCTTATTTATGAAGAGTCTGCCTCTCACTTATTTCAGCCTGATGTAAGGCGTGGGCACTCGCATTTCGTGTAAGAATCTGCCCTAGGTTGCCCACATGCACATGGACTCTGCCCTAGGTTGCTCACACACACACCCACATGGACTCCGAGTCCGCCTTTGAAGCTCAAGCGAACAATAGCAGCGGAACGATGCCGCAAATACTTCTCAGTCAAATCTGGGATGGTTTGAAGGTTGTCTAGCAGAGGATTTCTAATTCCATGTCGAATCCCAACATGCTCAGTACCCTCACTGGAGACGTTAGAAATACATGGGAAAAAGGACGATGACCTGGACAAAAACTACCATCTCTCCGATTCCCCGCCTCTACCTGTTAACCTAGTTACCTACAGCTGTAAGTGTTCTATCTGGAAACTAAGCGGAAATTTATTTTCTGCTAAGCTGCAGCTAATTGGGGCTACGGGTAAGCCCTTAGGTCGACCAGTGTTTGAGTGGTCTTGTCGTGTAGGGTCTAATGTCGAGTTTGCATTAGGGACTCGACCCACATTTATGAAATCCTGCCGCCGGAACACAGATATAATCAGACTTCCAACTAGAATATTCCCGGAAAATATTTTGGACAATGATTGAGGTTAGAATTTGATTGACTCTAAGTACATGTTCCAGCCTAGAATTTTGGCAGTACAATTCTGGGGCACCCCTGAAACGGAGATAGACCAATCAAGGGGTGGAAAGGGGGGGAGGGCGGGGGATTAATGAAGCCAACATTAGAGCTCATGCAAAGCTTCTATGCCGGTAGCAACACTGATCTACCGTTCCGCACTTTCCTCGTGCAGGTTTTAGGTTGAGGGCTTCTTTGGGTAGTGAAGATGGCCCACCTTTAGGCTTTGGATCGAAAGCAAGATTTCCCTGTTGTTTCCCTTAGGAACCCATTTATGATGCATCTCCCAGCCCACATCTATCTATGTATAGGCTACCCCTAAGACTTTACAATCCAAAGCCTCAAGCCTGCGACCATAAGCCCCCCCCCCCCCCATCCCAAACCATACGTTTACAGGCCTCTATGTTGCTTCAAATAAAAGTTCCACGGTATGGCAATATAGACATATTTTTCTGAAATCTCGAGTTCGAGTTTGGAAAGGCAGAGGTTGCAAGGGTCATTGTTCAGACTTGGCTGGTAACTCCAAGCCCTAAAACCCTGTATGAGTTGGGAGACACGCCCATCGGAATCCCCTCAGCAAACGAGCAGGGTCAAAGATTGCATACTGTGTCATACTTGCGCTCTCGACCTGAAACAATTACATAGGAGTAGACGCTCTATCATGTTTCTTATCCTCACACCTATACGTTGGATACTGCCCCAGTAAGCCACGCGGTTTAGGGATGTTACTACTTGATGTTTTTGGAATATGGGTCCTTATAGCAGTGCTGGCAGACGGTGCTGCACCTAGTTCCTGGTGTTAAAAACACCCAAAACGAACTGGAATTCAGCGGTGCTAGTCCTTGTCCGTACTCTTAAGGCTTCTACTTCTACATGAGCTAGAGTTTAAACTCTTAGTATCCCCCTTAATAAGCCCTATAGTACTCCCCTAAATAATTCCCTATATAACCCCGTTTTAAAGGAGTTTAGCTCACATGACCTTGCACCGCGGGCAAGCTAAGCTCGATACGCTGGGCGCAGTTTTCTATGCCTGCGGAGAGTGGTGCTCAAGCTAAGTGGCTCAGGGTGCTCGGTAGGGTGATGTAGGGTTTAAGGTCATGGAACATAGTTACAGGGACGACTGTAGGGGATTCGAAGCACTCAAGACTCAAGGTCCAGAATTGAGGTTTCAGAGTTTAGGTTCAATGTAGGGCACCACAGGCACAGCTGGAAAGAAACGACGAAGGACTTTCCCGCAGCTCCGGAACTAGTAGCATGCGGTCCATGGGGCTTCAGGAGCATACTTGGCAGGCCCCGAACAACCCAATGTCTCTAGAATCGGGATGGCTGTTCCATTCTTGGTTGTGTGGTGCTGGTCGTGACAGGCCAAGATGCAGATGGCCTGGCTAATTACCTTGCTGTCCTCCTGGAGTAGGCCAAGAAATGTAAACATTTCCAAAAAGGGGGGGTGACGCCAGTATAGACCCCAAAATACTATGATAAACGCAGCCATAATGGTGGGAAACGTAAGCCCTAAACCCATGCATCTCCATATATCCCCTATAACCCCCTTAAAGGTACCCATGATTTTGGGAAACCCTCAATTGAAGGGCAAGCTGCCTACGGTAGCGGCGCGGGCGGCTTCGAAGCACCTGTCAGGGTCTTTCGAGTTTCATACCTAGACCGTAAACCCCAAACTCTAAACCCTAAACCCTAAACCCAACATCCTAAAACACCCTATACCTACCCTTTTTCAGGATACCTAGCTTTATGTTTAGTATCTCCTATATACAAAATTAGGTGCCCAAGAAAAGGGGTACGGATTTTAGAGGTCTGGGTACAGGGGCCCAAACAATTTGCCAATATCATCTTGAGGCTTGTTGAGGCACATACCCTATACCGCAAATGTTGCCAGGAATCTGGGACCATAATACTGGTACTTGTTTAAGCTACAGTAGGGCCTGATTTGTGTTCGGAGATTAAGGTCTGTAGGGTCCGAGTTAAGCTCAGGATCTGATTTGGGTTTTAAGTTGGGTCTGGGGTCGCAGGTTGGGTTTGTAGAAACCTGAATACCTAAGCAGACTGGACACCCTCAATGAGCCGTATCATCATTTGAAAATGTCCTAAAAATCGTTCAACCTTTAACCCTAAACCTTAAATCTTCAACCCTAAACCCTAAACTACCTTTAGCCCTAAACCGCGTATTGTTTGTTTGCGTTTGGATCGCAGCTTTCAGGTTCACAGACGAAATAGGCTTCCCCACATGTGGGGTGGTTGAGGGTTTATGCTTTGGGGGTTTAGGAGTCCCTTTTTGGGAGTCCCTTTTTAAAAGGCTTGAGAGGTATAGTAAGGTCCAGATTTGGGCAACCTGTTCATGGCAACTCCCACGCCCTAAACCTATAGTCCCCCTTAAGTAGATGGAATATGGCTTTGGGTATATTGTAATAAGATCCCCATACACCCCATTTTCTATCTACGTAAGAGGGACTATAAACTCAGAGGATTCAGTCCTGCATCGTTGGCTACATCTAAGCGTTGGACACCCCACGGCTTTGTGAGTTTTTGGGCCGTAGTATGTAAAGCCTACCTGGACCTGAAACGTAGGCAAAATAATTGTCCCAAACGACCACAGCAATCGAAATGGCAACCATTCTACATACTTTGCGGGTCCAGCTTGGCAAAGGCCATGACCATCGTAGAGCCGTTGTACACTGCGTTTTTGTCTGTGTCTTGTAGCATCCTTCACGCTTTGCGAGCACGGAAATATTTAAGACCGACAACTGCAGGGGGCTGTAATATGTTCCAACGATGATCGCTGTAAAGAAAAGTGTCTAGCCGAAGCAAAACACCCTGCGTCCCTACCCTACCGCATCCTCTGAAGTCTGAACCCGCAAACCCTAAGCCCCAACCCCTAAACGCACAAACCTTAAACCCCCGAACCCCGAACCCCTGAACCCTGAACCCTAAGCACCTAAAACCCCATAACATTGCTGCATGGGAATGCCTCCAAAACGCATCTTTATCAAGCTTCCATGGTATGGGGGGTGGGGGTTTGGCAACGAAGGGTCTCTTGGATCATGCGGGATCCCTCTTGGAGCCTTGGGGATTGCACAGGGCTTGCTTTGATGAGAAACACCCATGTTCTGCTTGATGAAACAAAACCATCTCGCTTGTTCTGAGCTGGACTAAACTTAAGTAATACCCAATCGCTGCCTGTTCGGGTTGCTGACGCAAGAGAAGCAGGGAAACTAGTTTCCATAAAGACGGGGAGCCCAATACAGACCCCAGATGCTACAATCCTTACGAGAAGGAGCCCCATAAAGGTACACCTATTGTTTGTGAAGCCCCAGTCCATATAAACCCTTATAAAAACAAAGTTTCCACTTCATTTGTGATGTTCTCTTCCATTTGATTCTTTATTATCGGTGTTATATCCCTAAGCCCTAAACCTAGATAGTAGCGTCCATTTTCCTGTTCCACTTCCCCTTGCGCTAAATCCTAAACTATAAACCATGTCCATGTTCAGGACTCTGCTAGGCGTGCACGCCCCGGCCAACCTGGATGCACGTCTGGATTTTCGATGACTTTCCTGCAAGCTCAAGTTTCACCCTACCCCAGGTTGTAAATGGTTGGTCGTCTTTCTAGGGCGGGTAAGGTGTAGGGATTTTGGGGTTCGTGCTTTGGATCCAAGGGGTTTCGGCCACGTGGGGCTTGAGAGTTTTGGGTGGGGCTGTGCAGCTCAACACTCAAGCCAAAGTTTTGCACAGAGTAACATCTCCACTAAATTCTCTTTCCAGTGACCCTAAACCCTATACCCTAATCTCCAGCGTAATTTTTTGCAACTGGTCACAGGGTAGACCAAAGGGACCAAAGGGTTTCCACATCCCGGATCCACGTGAGCAGGGGAACCGATACGTTTCAGCGCCCAAGCTTGTCCAAGCTACGGTTTTATATTTTCTCGCAAGGAGCGTGGCACTGTTTTAAGCTTGTCCACTATTCTAGATGCTGCCTCTGTTGCTGCTGGTCTTGTTTGTAGGGCTTAGGGCTTAGGAGTGTCGAAGTCCTGGGTACTTGAAATATGATGGGCTGCATTATAACAGGGAAGCCCCAAAAGGGGACCATAATTTTGTCTTCCCGCAGATGGGCAACGGCTGTGATGATCTTCATGATCAGTGGTCTTTGGTTAGCTGGGAATGAAGGAATGGAAAAGAAAGTGGAAACTATTAAGATGGTTATATTACAGGGACTACTATAAGAATCCATTCCGTCATTCCTAGGTAACCAAAGGTATAAGATCAGCGTCATCATCAAAGTCGTCACTACATTGAGAACAATGATACGTCTAGCAGCAGCTTCGTTCTAACGCAGACTCCTGACCCCTAATCTCTCAAAGCCTACGACCGTGACGCTAGCGCCAAGGGCGCGATTGCCGCTGTTGCCTGCAACTCCTTAGTCCCCATATAACCATTCTAGTAGTTTCCATTCTCTTTTCCATTATCCCCTATATATCCCCTATATACTATATAATTATAGAGACCAAACGCTGCTGAACCCGCAACTTGAAATCCCGCTGCGGGATTTCAAGTCCCGCTTGCATGAAGCTTCCCCTTCACACACTTCACACACCTTAGCGTCTGTATAGTTATACCCTGAACCCTCATCGTCTACTGCCCAAAACCTGGCAGACTCCCAGACATCTCGCACAAAATGGGTTGCTGTTAAGGAACTTAAATTAAGTTACCATCTTGTGTAGATAACATGATTAACATGGTTTCCCCCATATAGTGACTTAAATTGAATTTCTAACCCTAAACCCTAAATCCTATAGTATACGCCCATAGTATAACTTGAACTACTTTCAACCCTTTTCATCCTCCAAGCTACGGCGAAGCTCCAACACGGTCTCAGGGTCAGACTTGAAACTATAGTGAACTTGGAACCCTAGTAGAAACTGTATTTTTTGCTCTGAGTCTTCCTTAGGACTATAGTAGGCAAAAAAAGTGAAATATTTCCAAGTACCACTAAGTAAAGGCCCCGCAAACTATCCATAAACAGATTCGCATGTCAACACAATATGCGAGACTAAACACTATCCCCAAGTTCCACCCAGTAAGCCTTAAGCCCTTAACCCTAATCCCTAGACCTTAGTCTTTGACTCTGCAATCCAAGTTTCGGCTTGACGAAGTCAGGGTGCATGATGCCGTTCTGCTCGCACCACCTGGGTTTTGATTGGTTTGGGGATGAACGGGCTGGGCTTATAAAGTCTCAAGATTCAGGGCTGGAGTCTTGATTTTGGAGTCCCTAAGCCCTAAAAGCCCATCAAAGTAGCGTCCACTTTCTTTTTCGTTGCCCTGTATACAACTATATACCCTAAAAACCCTAAACCCTAGGGTCTGGGCTTCCAGGTATCAGTGCGTCGGGCTGGAAAGCCGCACCCGGGGCCGGCGCTGCTGATGTCCCTCGTAGATGCTTTTCAGCAAGTCCTGCAGTGCCACACAAGGGCAGAAAACTTCCCGAATCATACATGACTTCCATGCGAGAACATGTGTTCTAATCACGGAGACGTGTTCGTAGCTTTGGTTGGGTGAGGAGACTGCTGGAGTTGATGGAATCTGAGCGGTCTTGTCATGAAATTATGTGGCCCTGCAGCCTCTAACTGTACAAAAAATCTATGACTAACATAGTAGTTTCGATTGCAGTTTCAATTTCCGTGCTATCCCCCTATCCCAGACTCCTTTCAAAAAGCCTACAACCCCTTAGAATGAAACCGGCGCCAGTGAGAGAGTTTATATTCAGCGCAGACTCTGCCTGGATGTTTGTGTTACTTGAGGCTGCAGACTTGGATCTCAAGTAGATATGACTCCCTGAACCCTAAACGGAGGATTCAGCGTTAAATGCATGATGGCGCGATATGGTGCGATCCTTTTTGGATTCCCTGCCAGCTGGTGTCAGCAGGATTGAGGTGCCGTGAGGACAAGGTCAATTCCCGAGCGTTGACATGCGAACCATGCAACACCTTAGTGCCATCGTCATGCTAGCTGTTCGCTGGCAACTTCTGCAAAAGGCACAAGTTCGGTTGGCCACAGTTTCTTGCTACATGGGTTTGTTTGCGAACAGATTTACCGTTTAGCTTGCCACACTACAAGAATCATCATCACCTGCAACCTGAGCTTGGCATCCGCAAAGGGTAGCTGACTCCTCAAGTCTCTTCACCCATCCAAAACCTAAGCACAAGACAGCCCTCCCCCAACCTAACATGGAACTCTGTAGAACCACCCATTTTTACAAGGACATTGGTCTACAAACAGGCTCATCTGGGTTCCTTTTTAGTTGGGTGCAAGTTAACGCTCATTCCTTAGGTGGACCCCCCACCCAGTGATAGTGACTATAGGGGATAATAGGGATCATATTAGGGTCCTCTTATATTCCTATTTTACTACTATTACAGGGTGGGGGGTCCTCCTAACTCATTCCATACCCCCGGGTCCAGCGTCATCTCCAACGAGGCCTTGCCGTTCTCGACGCTATCGCCTTTATTTGACAACTGTTTCATGTATACCGCAAGGGTCCATCATAGAATAATCACATTCTTGCGGATTCTCATACTATGAACCGTTGTTCGGGCTTTCAGAAGTATTGGATAGCCACATAATGTCAGGGTTTGGGGCTTATGGTCAATGAACCCGTCGCAAGTACAAGCTGACTACCTTCCCCGAAGCTATGCCACACCAAAGGGGACGTAGTTCTATAATAGTTCAGCTCACTGGTTCTTAGTAGGGACCCAGGGGATATGATCCCCATACTATATGACCCCTACACAATATATTCCCTTATTCCCTACTAAGCCCTATATAGTATAATCCCTGATTCCCTAATTAGAGGCACTAAGGAAGTCTAGACACAAAACCAATCCTGTTCCGGTGATGCAGCCTGCGAAATAAGTTGACACACGCAGCTGAAGTGGTGCACAGACAGTCGTCTCAAGGCTCTCCATACACCCATATCCCAGAAATCTCCCTTCTAGATTTTCCTCAAGCATGTTCCGATTTCAGGTTCCATGATTCCCTTGTTGTATTTGTTCGTGCTCATGGCCAAGCCGAAGCGAACCTTAAAGCAACTCCATCAAAAGAACATGAACCATCCATGCTATAGGTCCTATCAGCCCAAACCCTGAACCCTAAGCCCCATACCCTGTAAACCCTAAACCCCAAACCCTACAGACTCTGAACCCCACCCTAAACCTTAAAGCCTATAGACCCTAACCTTGAAACTTAAAACTTAAAACCTGGAACCCCTGAACTTGAGCAGGTTTGAGGGCTCTATTCAAAAAATGATGGCTCTACAAGGACTATATGAAGAGGGCTCAGGGTTCAGGGTATAAGGTTAAGGGTTTTCAAGCCTACCTCTGCGAACCCTAAACCGTGCACCACAGCCCCCACACCCATCGGCAAGTAGTTTGCATAGCGCTCCAACACCACTCCTTCTAAGACGTAAACCCTGAATCCTAAACCCTAAATCCTAAACCCTAAACCTTAAACCCTAATTCCTAAACCCTCAACCCTAAATACTAAAACTTTAGGAGTAGTTGTGACAACCCATGAGAGACTACCCACCTTTTAACTACCCAATGGGCAACTCTTAGGCCCCGACTCGGTTTTAGGTGTTCGGGTAAAGGGCTTACGGAGAGAGAGAGAGAGAGAGAGAGATATATATATATGTATGAAAGCAGCAGTTTCCATGTTCTTTTTCCATTCTCCCTGAAAACCTCATACAACCCTACTATAGTACCAATTACCCCAAAACCTAATTTTTGGCCCTACAAAACCCTCCAGCAAGTAGCGACAACTGCAACTGGTTAGCCAAAACCCTCAGCACTTATCGCTACACCCTACACAAACCCTCAAACGGAAGCTAGGTAGGTAACCTTCACGAAGCACGAGTGCCGTTCATCAATGGTAGTTATAAGTTATAATGTTGGACCTCGTGGAATTGCCCCCACCCCCAACATTCGCGTGCAGAACGCTACAAGCGAGTTGTGCATTGACCCTCGTTCGGTTCTGAAAGCTCCGTGGCGTGGGATGAGCTATACTTTAAACTCCTAGTACCCCGCTTACTAACCCCTATAATGATCCCCTCTATAACCCCCTATTGAGGAGTTTAGACTATAACTCAGATAAACTGAAACACATCAAAGAGGATTATTGGCATGTAGCTCAAACCGTATAAACCATGATATAACACCTGTTAACGTTTCCTCTTCCAGTTGTCTCTTTGATTCTCCAATATGCATTCTATCCCCAAGTCTCTCACATCCCTATCTAACCCGCACATGTACCATATATAATCCCTTTATAACCCCTGAAGCCCCCTATCAACCCCCCTTTGCGGGGACCAAAGCTTTTATGAACCAGTCCCTAAACCCTTAACCCCAAGCTTTATAACCCTGAACCCTAAACCTTAAACCTTTAGCCGAGGAACTCGTCAGCCAAAGGAACATGGGCTCCGTGAGTTCCTCCGCAGTGGTAGGTTGGGGTTTACGCGAGTAATATGATGCTATTTAGGGTTTTGGGTTTTGGTTTAAGGTCAGGGTTTAGGGTTTATGTTATTTAGGGTTTTGGTTTAAGGTTTAGGGTTTAGGGGTGGAGGGTCAGGGGAACCTAGTACCTACGTCTATACTCGGGATGGCTGGGGTTATTATGTGGTGTATAGTGGTTAGATGTCTATACCTACTAATAATTGAACTGTGTCCTCCTGACCCCCAAGTAGCCTAAACCCGTAAATGACGGTATAGATACCACTGTCACAGGTACAACCTTTTTTCATGAGAACATGGGTTACTCAAGGTCTTTTTGCACAAGCCCTTTTCCCAAGATCCGAATGCCCTTTGAGGCAAGCCAGGGAAAACTTGGAAAAATGGTGGTTTGGGGTTCTGGACTGCGCACGTAGTGAATTGCTTTAGATATACCTCAACTCAGCAGTAAGCAAAACAATGGCCCAGCATCCCAAAACAGACAATAAGACCCTAAACCCTAAACCCCCGAACCCTAAACCCTAAACCCTAAACCCCTGAACAAAACAACCTAAACCCCTAAAAGTCCAGGTTGGGCAAAGTTCAAGTCGACTTACAGAGCTTTCCGCCCAAATCATGGATAGCCCTGCACCTGCCATCCATTTATGGGTGAGGTTGACCCATGATTTGGAAGAATGAGGCTTCCCCAGACTTGGTGGTCTTCATTTAATCTTTCAAGGGTTTGGGTCAGGATGTCGCCTCTTCAGATTATGAGGTGTGCATCCTTGTCCACGAGCAAGTCTGCCTCGCAGCGCGGGGGTTGTACTGCAGAAGCCTGGACAATTACCAACATGACGCGGCCTCACCCCATGATGGATTGTGTAGGTTCTAGGTGGGAATGCAAGGCTCAGGAATGAGGTAGCTACCCTATCCCAAACTAACACGCAACCCCAAGAACGGCCCGACAGAGACTACAGTCCTGTGTAAAGGAAGGCTACACGCGGTCCATGTTACTTTGGGGCAGAGTACATGGGTTGCTTTTCACTTGAAGATTATATTGCAGCACCTAATATTTATGGGTTCCAAAATGGGACCCGAATTTTGGCAACTACCCACATCCCAACCCCGGTCCTGGTTGGTCTCTGGCTCCAGGGTGCCAGAACCCCTACCCCGCAGCTGCACATTGCACTTCGTCTGAGTCCTGCAAGTCTTTGGCCGGCAAAAAAAATTCTGATAGAAACTCATGATCAGGGTTTGAGGGTTTCGGGCTTCGGGTTTGACGGTTTTTTCGCTGAGAGCCCAAGGTTTGAGCGGAGCGTATGAGAAATCTTGAACAACAGGTAGTCAGCATTGACCAAACTTTTCACTGAAGATCCTGTGTTTTTGGGTGCATCCGAAAGTTAGGGACGTCTCGGGATTTATATAAATATATATATATATAGAGGGACTTCGCACATCTGGTCGATGGCGTCATGGCCCTTTCTCTTGGCGAATTCAGCCAGCCACTAAGCCAAGTGGGTTCACGGCCTTAAAAAGCCCGCAGAAGAGCGCAACTCTTGTTTGCAGTAAGTACGGGTCTGTGCAGTGTTGGAATAGTTCAGTAAAGCATAGGAAAATGCAAGGAACAACCTACATACTTACCAGCGCTGTTCCCTTCTGATCCCCATACAACTTTTCAGAATGTTATATGCCTGACAACCCAATCTGCAATTAACAAATCTCTACATCATCTTGCGCACAGCTTGGCCAACGCTGCCATGTTACAGGACGTATGGTAGGTTGTGAAATTTCTGGTCTCTCTTAAAACCTCTTTGAGGTGCCCTGACTTCTAGGCACTGTATACCATTTACTAGGTGCTCGATGAGAGACTCAACATCCTTACCAAACCCCAGGGTTTAGGATATAGTCCCCCTTAAGTAGATAAAATATGGCTTTGGGTATATTATAACAGGATCCCCATATACCCCATATCTTATCTACTGAAGGGGGACTATAGCCTGATGGGGGTAGAAAGGGATGGGGGCACCTTCACAAATGTCTCTCTGCGAGCCCACCCTTGCAGCCTCATCCCGCTCCCGTCCTGATGTGGTCCACGTTTGCATCGCCCTCTCCTTTGATTCTGAGAACCTGTGCCGGTCAGCAAGCTCGGAGCTTGAAGTCTCTTAAAAGGCTACTTGGGGCCCGAAGAACATGTGTAGCTACACTAGAAGCCTATCTCACATGATAAAAAGGATACCTCATGAAGACCCTCATTATCTCCTGAGTCTCCAAATATCTCAACAGGTCTCTTAGGATACACCTTTTCAAAAAAAAATCCATTGGAGGAGGAGAGGGAGCGAGAGGAGAGCGAGGGCATAAAGAACGAGAGAGAGAGAGAGAGAGAGAGAGAAAGAGAGAGAGAGAGACATAGAGAGAGGGAGAGAGAGACATAGAGAGAGGGAGAGAGGGAGAGGGAGAGGGAGAGAGGGAGAGGGAGAGGGAGAGGGAGATGGAGGGAGGGGGAGGGAAGGGGAGGGAAGGGAAGGAGGGAAGGGAAGGAGGGAGGGAGAGGGAGGGAGGGAGGGAGGGAACTGCTTAACGCTAGGGTGTCTTATTTGAAGCTTCCGATATTTAGGGGTCCTACGTCGGGTCCGATCTCTAAGCCCTAGACACTGAAAATCGAAACCCCTGAATCATAATGAAAACTGTAACCCCTCATAGGCTTACCCACACCTACCAACCACCTACCACCTCATGTAGGAACCATTTGGGGAGACTCCCACTACTCTCACTTCGTTGGGTTTAGTCAGGATTTCGGACGGCCAAATTCTATGAATGAGACCTACAAATTCTGGGCCCTACCTGGAACTCCCCCCAGAGTATGTGAAGTGATGGCCTTCTTTGGGGCAATTACCCACCTTTGAGGTTCAGGCGAAGCCAAAATTATTTACTGAGGGCTATTTGGTTTCCTACAGTAATCAGCCTCCCCAACGCAAGATGGCCGCCGCACACAGAGTTCCAAGCAAGCTCACAACTTCGGTAAGTACTCAGCTTCTTCAGATAGGCAGACCACTGGAACCTTCGGGGATATACTGGCTTCGGGTTTAGGCTAAGCGTCTATTCGGGAAGACCATCCGAAACCTGTTTGGAAAAGTCCCACGTGTACTACAAGCTCCCAACAGTTAACGCTGGGTCTCTGGCCGTGGGAAATTCTGGATGCAGGGATTCTGCCTGCGCGCAGGTTCGGATTGACTTCGACGGCCAAGAGCATTTTGGAGAGATGGCTCTTTGCAAAACAAGACCCCAACTCTGATTCCAACCCCCGGGAATCTGCATCCATATTTATATCCTGACATAAAAGAGCCTAGCCCTAACCCATGCGAGGATTAGTTCTGCAACTATACCAAACTTTGGATATCCAACTCTGGTTCCTGTGCCGGCAATCTGCGCTAGCGGCTTGCTCCTGAACAAACTGCAATCCCTGTCTCTTGACATATAGTATGTATCATCAGAGGTTTTGGTACCCCCAACCCGTGTCGTAAGGACCCTATAAGAGCCATATGATAGTATTCGGGACCTTGTTGTGGGGGTTGGGGTAACCAAGACGCACTTGTTAATGTAAACGGCCGAAAGAAAAGTCGTCACAAAGTACAAATTTCTGTACAACTTGATTAGACATGTGCCTTCGGTTTTGTTGGAGTGGTTTTTGAAATTCCGAGGCAACAACTGTCGACATGCCGAACACTATGATACTGTGCAGAAGCATGCTTTGTAACACAAACACACATTCAGCACTCAAAGCAAACTAATCACCTCCCCCTAATATAAACACCCCACCCCCCACCCCCACCCCCCCTAACATTAAATACTCCCAAAGTATTATAGTATACCGCAATGGAGAGCATTGAGTATTAGGGGAGGTAGGGAGAAGGGATCATGTATGAAAACCCGCCAAGGCCAGCTTCGACACTTTTGACTACCTTCTCGGCCAGGCTTCGACTCTCATGTGCTTGCAAGGAAAGACTTGCAACTTATGTAGGGTTTAGGGTTAGGGTTTGGGGTTTAGGGTTTAGGGTGTAAGACTGCATGAACATGTTGAAGCTCATAAGCTGGAGGTTACCAGCTGCCCTGCAAGAACATGCAGTCGATAAAAAGACAACATGCCCTGGAATGTCCTGCAATCACAGAGCGTCCTCAAGGTCCGTACGCACTTTCGCCTATATAATCATTGTATTTCGCTGCGTCCCAATTAGCAATAGCCCCAAGTTTTTTGTGTTGGTGTGTTTCGACTTTGGGGAATACAGCCTGCCATTGCTGAAGAATCTTGGGGGAGGCAAATACAGCAGCCGAAGCATGGGCATGCGGAAGCTCCAAGAAAATACTAATTCGAAGGACTGAAGATCACAAACTTGCTTCAATCTCAGACAAGGTCCCTGCTGCACAGGCCTCCACGATAATTTTGCAGCACCAGGCGGGTCTCACGTAACCGTCTCCTGGCCTGACAAGGTTGCAATGCTCAGGCGCAAGCATTACATAAACCTGCAATGAAACATAATGGCACAATAAATAATGACTTTTCATAAAGGATTGTTTGCCACCCAAACCTCTTCCCCTCTGAAACTTGGTTTGGGGTTTAGGGTTTTAGGGTTTACGGTTTTAGGGTTTAGGATTTTAGGGTTTAGAATTCAGGGTTTAGGGTTTTAGGGTTTAGGGTTTACGGGTCAGGGCTTTGGATTGTAGGGTTAGGGCTTAGGGTTCGTAATATTGGTAATCGCGAAAGCCAAGTTGTAACAGTAACATTAATGGTAGTGAAGCAGTATTAGGGCAATAACAAAAGCATGTACCAGAAATAGCAGGGATACTGATAAGAATAGTAGTGGTGGTGGTACTGCGGTAGGACGAAAGTTCGACCCACTTGTTATGTCAGCGGTACACTACAAGCAGACCCCTTTTCCCCCATAGACTCCTCCACTGAGCACCATGGGGACTCCGCTGGAAGCTTAAAATATTATAACATTAAAACTATTAAAACAGGGTAATAAGTGACTCCGCAACATGGCCCACACTATGCACTGTCTTTCTGCATGTCGGTCCTCCTCTTAAGCCCTGGGGCCACAGTAGGTGGAAACTTTATTCCTGGCGATGTAGTAGCAGTCGTCGTGTTCTTCGTCGTAGCCAAACAACACATGGCAGTATCGAGCTGCAAGATAACGCCTTCGCCGCAATTAGGACACCCAAGTGGGAGCTACACATCTGGGAAAACACTGTGACATGCACGCTCTATCAATCCCAACCCCCAGGCCTGGACCTAACAGCACCTAAGCGCAGCATAGAAATTGAAGGTAAATGAAGCTGAACCTGAGCGCAGCTATCAGGTTCCAATCCAAGGCAACAGAACACATCACCCTAAACCCCAAACACTATGAACCTTGAGCCGGCATCTTATTACAACTGCCCAAGAATGTTCTCCCAGAAAATGATTATCCACAAGAGCGGTCAAGCAGAGAGGGCCTCGAGGAATGCCTCCTTTCAAGAGGGATCATGGGCTTAGCGTTTAGGGTTTAGGGTTCAGGGTTTAGGGTTTAAGGTTTAGGGTTTGAAGTCCATAAATCCATAAACCCTGAACCCCAAAACCTGAGGGTCTTGACATTGGGAGACCTCTAGTAAGCTACCCGGCCTAAACGCTACCATGAGCCCTGCCCCTTGCACCTAAAACGCTCAAACCCCAAACCAAACACAACACACTATAAACTTAATTGGCCCTGCCCTAAACTGAGATGGAAAGAACAGTCTGTGCGGAATCTGATTTTGGGTTCCATGTGAATTAGTTTGGGGCAGGGCAAACCTGAGTCGCTAGACCTCACACCCTCAGCCAAAAACCAACATCTTCGACCCTAAGCCTTCTGAACCCTAGGCACTAAGCTACAGCTCCAAGCGCCCGGCAGACCCTTGCCATCGTTTTTCGCAAGTCCCGGACCGCCGTTCTTCGGCGCACCTGGATTCATAGTTACTTGGAGTGTCAGGGGGACTTGGTAAGTAGGTCAATAATCCCTATAACCCATGTAGTAACCCTAATTATCCCAATTATTAACCTACTTACTAAGTCCCCTGGACCCTCCAAGTAAGGTTTAGGGACAAAAGGTAGCTGGGGTTCCCCTATAATCATAAACACCACCCCCAGCTCATCACATTAAATACAGCGCACGTCACCTGAAAACTTAAGACATGTTGTATATTGGGTACTGCACCCCCCCCCCCCCAGTAACAGTCTATATCTATATTAGGGGTCCCATTAAAGGCTATATATAACCATATTATAATTATTCTCCAACTGTTACTGAGGGGGGGCAGTACCCAAGTTATATACCCTAAAGTGCCCTAAACCTGATATACACAAGGAACATTCAATATATGCAGGTGGGCAGCTATGAAGGGTGTAAGGTAGCCTGCTAGGTTTGGGTGGAACCACAGTATGCTTCGCAGGTATAGCTGCGGATATGTTCGTGGGCTCCAACAATTTTCTGACCTTTGGCTTTGGAAACCGGCGTGGTTTAGACCACATTCTTGGGCAAACCTAAATTCAAAAGTCCCAGCGCCAAACTTAGGATGACCTTCGAAAGGACTCTTGACCTTAAACCTAAACCACAAACAAACAATTCTTGAATCTGAAGGTTCTGTGGCGGGACTCCTAGATGAGACCCCTAATCCCATTTCCGCATCAGCCTCTTGTGCCGCCCCTGGTAGCCACATATTCCTACCTAGTCCTCATGTTCGCATATTACCCAAGAAGCTACGAGTCCGCAGTCAGGGTCTGTCCTTCAGCCCCTAATCACTTATGCACCCTCACCTCCCAAAAAAACAACAAGAAGCCACTAGGGTTTAGATTTTTGTCAACAGGGGGAGAGAGGATTAGAGACGGGGCAGGTCACGGGTTTGGGTTGGATACCGCCGCCACTCAGCAACAGTTGGATAACACTTATAATCTATACTTATGTCACAATGCCCTGAATATGAGCCCTTATGACGGACTGTTTCTGGGTGGGGGCAGTGGCCAAGGTTAAGGCTAGGAGTCAATGGTAGTCCCGCAGATTTGAGGGTGTACAGATCACGTGCCAAACTTTACACTTTGGGGGGTTGCTCAAAATTAGGGGTACCCTTTTGGGGGTCCCCATGTTAAGGATTATAATATGTGCGGGAAACTAGCCTTTCAGTACTTCAAAGGGTAGGGCTATCCCAAAACTTTAGGATTCCCCCTGATGCTCAACATCGCCACTGCCAACCCCTCAATAGCTAAAGATGTCTGCTACTGTATGTACACTCTGGTAGGGGGTATGCACTTTTCGGGTTGGAGAGACGGTTCTGACTCAGAAAGCAAACCTGCCTCCTGCCCCTCATCTTCCTGGATCATGAAACTTCTGAAGTGCGAACTTTGATAGAAAGGTGAATTACGAAACAGTAATCCCCTCGGAAAGAGAATAGGTACAAGCGACTGCCGGATATTACCTAGTTGTAACTTTGGATTTCCTAGCTGGAACCTCTCCCTCTTCTCTGGGCTCGCTGCCTGGCCCTGTGTTTGGAGGCCTCCAGCACGGGAACAGCTTTGAACATTCAGACAGAACTCATAGCAACAAAAACTTTCGCCAAAAGAGTACACTTACACAACCATGCTCTAGTCATCTGTAGAGTACACGGTCTTGAAACAGCAATCTCAAACGAACAAGCAGCAAGAAGGCCATAGCAGCAGTGCTACCAGCAGCAAAAACCGGGGTCCTGGATTGTTGCTGGGAGCCTGCTAGACGGAGGCTTACTTTGCAGCAGCCTCCGTTCACGAGTTCTTAGGTAGAGTAGGGTCTAAAGTAGAGTCTGAATTTCCAGGCCTCATTCCGGGAGATGTTAAAATCCCACAGCAAGTGTGGGATCTCTCAAACATCACTCTTCCCGTGTGCTTCGAACAATGCCGCAAACCCGTTATCAAAGCACAAAAAAATGTGGTCGCAGAGCTATATCATCTGTAGTGCCGAGCATCGTGTGAGCTTGGCCGTTTAAGCTTCACGCCGCCGTCACCGCCGCCGTCCCCCCCCCCCCTAGTACCACAACTACCGCCACTCCTCCTGCTGTTATGGTCCTGGTTTAGAGTTTAGATGGTTCAGGGTTCTAGTTGCCAACTTGTTGCTGGCAGCAGTTGCGATGCTTACCAACCGCCGCTGCGAAATTTTGAGGAGGCCAAAAGCTAACCAGGGAGTTAGGACTCGTAAAGGCTAAATCCTGAAGCCAAAACTTGCTGGTTGCTGGCAGAGAATGGAGGAATGGACCCGGCCGCAGCCCCTGTATAACCTCAAAAAATACATTAGTTTCCATTTACTTGTCCACTCCTTCATTCTGATTCATGATTCATTCCCTACTACCATCTACTAACTACCGCAAACTCTAAACCCAATAGTAGTCGCCATCCTTAAGCAAAGCTGGGGACGGTGCACGGTAACTGGTCCTGGGACGACACCTGCTTGGCAGGTTAGAAAGAGATTCAGGCGATCCCGCTAAGGACTCATTGCAGCTTCATTTGAGAAACTCCCCCTGAAGGTCCAAGTACGTAACAATCATATACTTACCCGAAACTGTAATTACCATTACCCAAAACCCAAGTACCTAATTATTGGGAACTTGAACGCTCTGGGTCCCGACAAGGCGTACTGATCTGGGAGTAGGATTAGGCCTTGGGGCATGGAGATTAAGAAAGAACTGGCTTGGGGTCTGATGCCTTACCAAAATAATCTCCACCCCCTAATATTACCCCCCCCCAACATTAAATACTCCCATTATGTGGTATATTGTAATACATTGGGAGTAGTATTTAAGCTTAGGGGGTAGGGGGGTTCAATATTCGGGAGAGGTGATTTAAAAGAAAAAACAAGCCTCCAGGGATTTGATTTTTCGGGAGTGAGGTGAAGTGACACACATCGTATCAAACTCACCGAACTTCTCACTCAAACTTACTGTACCGAGCAAACCCCCGAAGAGCACTTCGCAACCGGTTCCACATCATGTAGGGACTTTAGGGGGCTCCAGGCAATTGGGGGACAGGATTCGAGTTCAAGGGGTTCTCACTTTCCTTGATTTTCTTGTGCTGCTCTCTAGAAAGTCCTTAAACCGAGGACTATATCATCTTCAGACAATCCGTGCCCCGCAGCCCTGAATCCTGAGTGAACGCTTGCGCCCAAACAGGGGAACATGGACCCGTGGGCCTGTTATCAGCTCCCGGGGACTAAGTACTATAGCAAGACAATATGGGTAATTGCGCAGGCTTCGAGATTACTTGCCACTCTTGCTCGTTGGGAATCACGGCAGAACCCCTCTTGCAATCACAACAGAATTCCCCTGATGCTGTGCAAAGTAACCCCACTACGTAGCGCATCCTTTATTCTCAACTATGACTAGATTCGACCTAACCCCATCCCTTCCCCTAGTCAAGTTTGAGCACTCTTCCGCTACAAAAAAATGCCTCCACAACCCATTGTTTTTCAACAAGTTCTCGTTCTGGGAAAACGTTGTCTTACAAGGGGGGGGGGGGCGTTGCTTGGGATCAGTGCCTATTCCGCAGGAGCTCATATGAGCTGTAGTCTAAACTCCTTAAAGGGGGCTTATATAGGGGATTATATAAGGGGTTATATATAGGGGACTACTATAGGGGTTATTAAGGGGATTACTAGGAGTTTAGATTATGGCTCATATGCTAGACCAACGTGTGTGAACGTTCCACATGTGTTTGGGAATCGACTTAGCTGGGTCCTTTGGGAATAAGTTTGCAAGGGGTTGCCTCCATCACGCATCTAGGGGAAGGGGTTAGTATTTGAGGGGATCCTGGTGGAGTAGCTATTCTGAAGAGAATGCAAGAAATAGGAAGTGGTGGATCCCTATAATCATCCCTGCATACTCCACCTATAATCCATCCCCAAAAGCCACCTAAAGCTAGATCCTAAACTTCTAACCTTAAACCCCCAATAATCTCTGTAGCATCGCTACTGCCGAAACCCTAATACCTCAACCCTAAACCCCTAAACCAACATCGTCAGCCCAAGCATCAACATGTTCCCAACACGCCAGAATGCACGCCTGGAGGACCGGGTCGTGGCCTCAGTGTGAGTCAGGTTGGGATGGGGTTAAGCTTAGGGTTTAGGGTTTACGGGTTAGGGCTTAGGGTTGAAGGGTTTAAGGGGAGAAATCAGAGGCTTACTTTCCCCCAAGCAAGCATGGTTTCTGAATGGTTTTGTCAGACGGCTGTCCTTCTCAAACACTGGGCTATACATGTGGTTCCATGTTTTGGGTGCGGGAGTATATACCCCAAACCCTCAAGCCTCTACATCCCTCTATACCCCCATATCCTTTAGAGTCCCCCCGTATACCGCTGTCACAACCCCTGAACACAGGGTTCAGGGTCCCGGTCTGGAAGCAGAGCTTGGAGTTAGGATTTGGGGATGAACTCTTTTCAGTTTAAGGCTTGGGGTTGGAGATGCGAGCTTTGGATTGAGCAGTGAATTCAAGGTCAGGAGTCTCCCCATGTCTGGAAAGGGATGTAGATTTGGTTTAAGGTTCAGGGTTTACGGTATAGGGTTTAGGTTACTTGTTTTTGGTTATTAGTCGTCTGCCCGTGTTCTCCCCCCTCCTCCTTCTCCTCCGCCTCCTTTTCCTCCTGCTTCTCCTCGCCTCTAGGACCAAGGCTTCGGGCTTTCCCCACCAGAGCTTCCAAAGGCATGGGCCCTTCTGGGCGAAGAAGGATCTTGATAATAGTAGTAATAATAGCAATGATACTAATAATAATCATGTTACCAGGGCTAGTACTGCGAACCTCAATAATCGTAGTAACAAATTCCGGGTGCCTTCTATGGCTGTGCTTCTCTTGAGGATCCTGCTCTAAGAGGGCCCGTTGCAAAACATGTGGTTTAGGGTAAAGGGCCTATCTTGCTAGTCGCTTTTGTTCAAATACCCTGCAGCCCAACCGAAACCCTAAACCTTAACCTGGGCTACCTTTTTGGGGGTCTCCACAGTGAGGGTTATAGTATTTTGGGTCTATATTGTGGCCCCCTTGTTTGGGAAACTACCAAGTCATTCTTGATGCTATTATTACTATTACAATTAGTGTTGTTGATGTTCTTATTACCGTTATTGTTAATTCCATTGGTCTTCTTATTACCATTAGAACAGATTTTTGGACTTGATTGCTTCGCGTGGGGTTGGATTTTGGATGGGTGGACTTGGCGCCACAAGCATTGCCCTCTGGGCGAGTTTGGGCACGCTTTGGGTCGGCACCATTGTGCGAAAATTTTACTTGGTTGATTCATTCGTTACTGACCCTCCGGACACCCGAAACCTAAACCTGATGCTCTGAAACCTAAGCCCAAAGACCTAGAGCTTATAATTCAAAACCTAAATCCTGGAACCTAAACACTAAACCCTGAACCTACCCTAAACCCTGAACCCTAACCCCTGAACCCTAAACCCGGAACCCTAAACCCTAAACCCTGAACCTATAGGATCAAGCCTGCCGCTGAGCTCGCGGCCCAAGAAGCTGGTAAGGAGCGCCCATGACCTGGGAAGCACCCTAAAAGAAGGATTCAAAGGGGTTTAGGATTTGGGGGTTTGGGGTATTGGGTTTAGGGACTTGGATTTTAGGGTTTAGGATTTGGGGTTTCGGGTTTAGGGTTTACGTGGTTCGTTCCCCACTCACAGTAACTGCCCTTAAGGAACTTTCATTAAGGGGCGATTAAAACTCCTATTGCACATTGTAGTAAGTGTTACTTGAAGGGGAAACTACAGATATTCATAGGGGCTCAGTATGTATTGCAACAACCCTGGATCCAACAAATCTTTAGTTTCAGGGATTTCATACATGGCTTTTTAATGCTGGGGTCCTAAAACTGAAGGTCCTTTGGGACTAAGGTATGCTATACATAGAAGTAAATGTGGTAAGATTCTGCATTATAGTATAGTCCCCCCAAATTGGACACTACAAAAACCCACAAACCCTAAACCCTAAGCCCTAATCAGTATTCCTAGGGAACCCAATTTGCACTTACCAAAATAGAATATGGGTCTCATAGGGATGTGTAGGCTCAGGACCCCAGTCTTACAGCCATATGATAGGTCCAGGGTCCCAATGTGCGGTGTTGGGGTGACTAAGCCCATGAATCCTAATCCTCGAATTTCCAAAGTCCTGAGCCCCTAGGCCCCCGGAAGACAAAAGGGGTGGCCTCTAGAGCTCTCACACCACATGCAACGACTTAACCCCAGCATTTGTAGCCAGTAGACAAAACGTTTCGGCGTATGCTGTCCCATTGTTCTGCACAGCTCTCAAACTTGTCTCCAGGACAATGACTAGGTTCCCCAGTAACCCCACAATAATAAGGGTGCCCTTTTTCCTGATGTTCAGCTATAATAAGGAGACCCCAATATAAAAAGGGCGAAAGGGCACTTCTGGGGTACCTAGATGACTATTCAAAGGGAGATCTTCCGAATCCAGGTTCCCCCACAAAGTCTTGGAGTGACCCCTCTAGTTGGCTCAGTCATGAGGCCGCGTGGGTTCTCTGATGTATTGTTCTGAATAGGTTTTGGGTATGTAGTACTATACTTATATCGAGGTTATAACGCAAATAATATGGGTAGTTATTCGTTTCTAGCTTCTACCGCAGTGCTTTTGAGCGGTTAGGCTAAAGCGGTTAGGCTAAAGAACGGGTTCGTATAGGGATATGTGGGGTGTACTGGGTGTACTGGGGGCCAGAAAATCCCCATCCAAAACATTTCCTTGACCTCATGCGCTCTATCAAAATCCCTGCTGAAGTACCTTGCAACCCCCAAACCCCAGACCCTAAACCCTAAGCCTTCGTATTTGTTGACTATACGTCTGACTAAGCAGAGCGGACCTTTTGCAACTTCAGCAGGCCCAATGTTCACCCCACACCTGAACCTCAAGTACCAATGAGGATTATAGTATTTTGGGGTCCATATTAGGGTCCCCCTGTTTAGGGAAACTACCATGTAGCCCTAAACCCTCAAACTTTAGCCCTCACAAGCTGCAAAGCCCTACCTCGCACCAAAACGATCTGCAGATTCAGGATTTCACGTAGGGTTTAATATTCTGAGGTCCTAAAAATGAAGGTCTTTTTGGGTCTAAGGTAGAGTTGTTAGGTTGTAGGAGCGCTAGGGCACAATATTGGTTTAGCCACGGTTGCTCTCAAGGTGCTTTTAGTATCGCTGTGGGGACCAACCGCCTTCCAAAGTGAGGTTTATGTTTTTAGGTTTAGAGTTTAGGGTTTAGGCGCTGAGAACAGCAGGCACTCCTGATTTCCAAGAACCCTAGCAGAAATACGTGCACATTTTAGGGCCGAGGCGTGACACAACTATTCGCACATGCAAGGTCCTCAAAACTGAAACCCAAAAATCCAAACCCTAAGTCATCATCCATAACTACACTTTTGGGTGTGTGGTTTGGCCCCATACACCTCTAAACGCCTCGAAAGTCCTTCACGACTAAGTTTGAAGATATCATGGGTTCCCCTACTACCCCTCTCTATAGTACCCCCCCTAGGTTCGGGTTCTTCAGGGGTATTTAAGCCTAATTGAGCCATTGTCTAAACTCCTAGTATCCCCCTTGATAAGCCCTATAGTAGTCCCCTATATAATCCCCTATATAACCCCCCCTTTAAGGAGTTTAGAATATAGCTCAATTGAGGTTAGGGAACTCGTGAAGAAAGGGACCTCTTGCGCTGAGGAGGATGCCACAGCAAGCGTGCCCGTGGCCCCGTCCAAGGTTACGGACTGACCTGCCAAGGGCTTAGGGTTTAGGGATGAGGGGAACATAGGGTGGAGGGTTTAGGGTTTAGGGCTTAGGGTTTTGGGATTAGGGCTTAGGGTTTAGGGATGAGGGGTTATAGGGTGGAGGGATTAAGGGTTCAGGTGTAGGGATTAGGGTAGGGATTAGGTTGTCGCGATTTGGGCAGGGGTGTAGGGTTTAGGTCTTAGGGTGTACGGTTTAAGGTGGCTTAGGGTGTAGGGATTAGGGTGTAGGGAATAGGGTAGGTTAGGTTTAAGGACTTAGGGTTCAGGGTAACATGTGGGCAATGTATTAACCCCCTCCCCCTAATATGACCGGCTCATATCACAGGGTGTGTGTGATTAGTATGTGTGAAGTTCCTTGCAAAGAGACGTGGCTGGGCTGCTGTTAAGGAACTTACAGCAAGTTCCTCTAACAAGAAAACCAAGAAAAAACAATTTCTTCTTATTTGATATATATATATGTATACACCCATATTATCCATATTATAGCAACTTAGCCAACAGCAACCCAGATGATAGACAATTCAATGCGGGCGGAGCGTAGGGTGGTGTGCAAGGGTGGTGTGCAAACACTGCGACACAAGGATGATTGAGTATAGCTTATCTAGGTTCGCCAGGAACCCCATAATAACAAGGGTACCTCTTTTTCCTAAATGTTCAGCTATAATAAGGAGACCCCAAAATAAAAAGGGCAAAAGGGCA
>CAJNIZ010030402.1:0-15545 GCA_905231905.1 Symbiodinium pilosum
CTGCGGCTTGGAACGTCTCACTTTCTCATATTCGGGCGCCCAGTTTGTTAGATACTGCCCGTGCCAGCGTGAACGCTCGTACTCACCTTCCTGTTACAACTGCCACTTCTTCACGCCGCGCTTCGGTTTCGCAGGTCTGGCCTGTGGGTCGGCGGACTGAGCCGGAGGCTCTTTAAGTATAGACCTGAAGGTTTAAGGTAAAGGAACCCTTGCATCATCTCCATCTATACCACTCTATGCAAAAATGAAATCCATGTTCCCTCCTGCGCCCTCCCTTAAGCACCAGTAAGCCTAGTAGGAAGCCACAAGCCCGCAGGTGCCACGACAGGGCTGTAGGCGTTTAGGTTTAAGGTTTAGGGTTTGAGATTTCGCGAGGATGTAGTCATGAAAAAATGCAGGATTGGGGAGGAATTCGGAAAATTTGGGGCGCCTATTGGCTTCATACACCTAGCCCTGAGCCTGAAATCCTATAACCAAGCAAAACACAAAACCCCACATCCCAACCGCAAATTGACTGAGCTGTAGCAATCCCAGGATCATGGTGTAGGATTCCGGTTTTAGGGCGTTGGCAGAAACTATGTCCTCAACACGTAAAACATTTTTTAACCCTAAACCCTCGTGCCAATCCCTAGAACCTCCATCCTAACCAAGAATCTTGAAGTGAGTGGTTTCAGTCATGAATGCTACACGTGTCGATAGACAAAAACCACGCATGACCCTACATGCTTGAGCCCAAAGAGTTATGGTACATGGAGTACTCCAACCGGCTTTATTCCGTGAGGCCCCAATATAGGACACACCATCAAAAAAAGGATTCCCTTGCGAGGGGAATATGGCTTTAGGTTCTAGGTCTTACGGGCAGGTTTTAGGGTTTAAGGAGGAACACCCCGGGGTCATCCTTGGGTTTGTCCTCTTTGGAGCTTTTCTGAGGATGTACCTGACATACCTAAGCGCCCTACACCCTAAACCCTAAACAGCCCCTAACAGTAGACATTCCAAGTCACATCTAACATCGTGTTCCACAATGGGAGTATCTTATCTAGGAAGTTGAGAACTACCAACCCCAAACCCTAAACCGCAAACTTTAAAGCCTAAGGGCATAGCCTTAAACCCTAAACGTTAGGAGCATGCAGGATTTGGACACCCAACAGGCTTGTCAGAAGTACGAAGCCTGGGCCACAATACCTGGCCTCAGCTCTGGGAATGCAGCCTTCGATGGTATAAGGGCTTAAGTTTATTGTTTAGGGTTTGGGGTGGAGGGTTTATTTAGGGTTCAGCATCTCAAGCCCAAGCATTCATTCCAGGAGTGCAGCTGTCTTAAATGATTGAAAAAACCCACCCGTTTATTGGATCCCATGACACTCAGAAAATGTATCCGTCCTTTTTCTAATCTTGGCTGGACAGGGGGCTGCCTTGAAGGTACAAGAGGATGATCAGTCGTCTCTTCCCATGTCACAGGTAGCTTCGTTGGACACAATCCCAGTGGCATGCTGTGTCCCCCTGCACTGTGTGTGGCATGTCAAAAACAGGTAAACGGGAGTGACCCCCTGCATCCATGCTCCAGGATGATTCACACACACACACAACTCAGGAGTATTGCAGGGCTTTGTTTGTAACAATATCTGCAGTATCTCGACAAGCCCAAGAACTTCTATGTGAACCTGCACCGAAATACTCTCTAACAATAATTCCAGTTGCTTATTCAAAGTTATCTTTGGCTTTAGGGTCACCTTATGCAAAGTTCTAAACAATATTTCGGGACACCCCCGCGACGCCTAAATCCTAAACCCCTAAACCCTGAACCCTAAACCCGGCATCATTCCTGTTAGGACAGCGGGAGGCCGCCCAATCCCTCGATCCAGAACAGCAAGTAACCAAAGAAAGTCAACTCCGTTTCGGGTTTAGTGTTTAAAGGCTTAGTGCTGAAGGTTTGGAATGTAGAGCGTAGGTTTCAGGCGAACGGTTTAAGGGCTTAGGGCTTAGGGTGTCTGGTTCAAGGCGTGGGTTCTTCAAAACCACAACGGCGAGCCGAGGAAACAACAGTATACACGTAGTAGCAAGGTCCGGGCACGTGGCCCTTGGTTCTGAGCCCGAAACCCTTGCAGTCTCTCCTAACAGACACCCTGTATGTACACTCACCGCTCTTTCTAAGGGACTGGACTTACATGAAGAGCCTTCCATATTTTATGATTCCAGGAAGTCCTATCCTAACCCGTAAACCCTAAACCACTGAACCTAAACTCTGAAACCGAGACCCTGAACATGGCGAAGGCTCAGGTATCTCAAAGTGGCGCCCGCTCTGGCGTGGCAAACACTGCTGCGGATGACTGCTGGCCAGTGTCTAAGGTGTAGGGCTGCCCCAAAACTTGAACCCTGAAGCACGTCAGTAGGGACTGGTGGAATGGATTTCTGGCTGGTAGAGAGTCAACAGTCAAATTTCCGGACTATCCTAGGGACTATACCAAACTATGAGAGGGACCCCTCAGTCCTCTGTTAAAGGCCCCTTGGTAAGCTTAATATTGACAGTAGCTCCCCTAAACCCTACACCCTTAATGGTCCCTCAGTAATCCCACCAGTGACACTACATACAATACTAAATCCCTAAACCCTAAACCCTACACCCTAAACCCTAAAGCCTGATCCCTAAACCCTAATCCCTAAGCCCTAATCCCTCCCAACCCCGTTTGCATTCCTTCGATCCCCACCTGGGGAGGCCCTTAGAACGACGGAATGTGGACCAAGCACCTGGAAGGGATGCTATACGGGAATGATTTTCAGACATTCCCAGGTTTAGGGTTAAAGGTTTAGAGTTTAGGGTTTAGGGTTTAGGGAATAGGGTTTGGGGGATAGGGTTTCTCGGTGAGGGTGCGCTGGTGCCTAAAGCACCCAGGCGCACACCCTGACTTGCATGCGCCCACCCCCGCCGGCACTCCACCCTTGCCTCGACCTTAACACCTGAAAAAAACTACCTAACCCAGTCCCTTAATTTCACCGTGTCTGTTGCCATTTGAACGCACAAGAACCACACGGATGGTAAAGTTTCACCATAAGCTCCATAACCTTTGCAACTTAGGGGTTGAGAATAATAGTAGTGATAAATAAGATCGAATACAAATAACAGCAATACTAACAGTAACAACAAGAATGACGCTGAGACGGGTGAAAAACATAATGATAATCCGGTCAGTAATGGAAATACCAATAATACTACAACCTGAACCCTAAGCCCTAAATCCCAAATCCTCATCCCCAAAGGGGGTTCAGTGGAATGACGCGGGAGACAGTCATCCAAAGGCAGATGTCGCTTTTCAAAAACTCGGAACGTCATGTGTAACAGAGCGGGTCTGACATTCGTCTCATTTGGGCGTTGGGTTTAGAATTGAGGCTCCAGGCTTTAGGGGTCTACGGTTTAGGGTTTAGAGTTGGGCCTAGTGGGTAAGCTTGGGGACGCTATACAAATTATCTTTTATGGCTGAATAGGGATGTTGAACGCAATCAGCGTTAACAAAGACTCAAAAGCAATGTTCTAGGGTTCAGATAGAACCATAATAGTGGCAATTCTTTAGGCCCCTACACCCTATTATAATCTGGTAGTTTCCATTTTCTTCTCCATTATCCAAATACAACCCTATATAACCCTATATTATAGGTTTTTATCGCAACAGAAAAAACCAGGGGATGCAGCCTTTAGCGTCTTGGGCTTAGGATCTATGAGGACCTTTACAGGTTGTATGGAGGCTGTTCTGAGAAACTCCCGTACAAGTCGAAAAGGTTTCTCAGCGTCTTATTGCTAGCAACGTTCTGAATTCCACCGTTCGACCCTGCTGAATTACACATTGCCTCCACGAATCTTGCTAGAGTAATATTAACACTGTCTTGCTCGTTTTTGGGATACTATTCAACAGTCTCGCCTTTTATGCCTTCTTGACATGAGCAGAATGAAGTTTACTTCCAAACTTATGTCCAACAGTGGCCCGGATTTAAGGGGATCCTAAACCATAGACTCCAAACCCTCAACTCTTAGGCTTAGGGTTTAGGGTTTAGGGGTAAATTCCAGCATGGTAGTGAAAGCCCTTTAGCACGATTGTCCGCCTCCGTCTGACAGGTCCAAACATTCAGTCCTTTCATATCCTAAACCCTAAACCTCTAAACCCTAAACCCTAATGCTTGAAGGTTTTGAAGCTTTGAGAACTATCGAGTTGATACAAAACATCGTGCATGACCTTAATCAACCTTAGCACCATCGCCGCCAAGCTGCGCAGTAGCCAGGGTTGCGCAGGGGGTTGTGGTATCAACCCTAAGCCCTAAACCCTAAGCCCCCTTAACCCTAAGCCCGAAACCCTTAACCCTAAACCCTAGACCATGAAGATTTAGGCTTTCATGGTCACGCTAGGGCTTCAGTCAGCTGAAGCTGGATATTGGTTTTAAGGTTTGGGGTTTAGGACTTAGGGTTTAGGGTCTAGGATTTAAAGTTCAGGTTTAGGGTCAGGGTTTAGGGTTTGGGTTTGGGGCTCAGGGGCTTGAGACTTGTACCATGACTTCGTCGCATCATTGCGCACATGAATTCTCGAACAGATACTGGCACAAGCTTGAATTGTCCAAGCTGGCACTGCGCGTATACCGTAAACCCTAAACTGCCGCAAGAAGAGGGCATCGTAACCCTCAACAGATCCCCCTCTCACACTGCTGGAAAATCGGTTTGCATCTCAAGCGAAAAGCCAAAACAGCATTGGCTTCGCGATCTATGCGGGGCGGCCATGCTCAAGAGCGAAAATCGAAGTAGTAAGACAATCTTTGTGACAGGTTTCGGATTTAGCTTTCAGGGTTCAAGGTCATAACAATGATAATGATAATCAAACTTATAGTATTACTCAGAATACTTGGGGGCCTAAGCTGAGCCCGGAACCCTACCTTACAAATGCTTTGAAAGCCGGCTCCTTTGACAGTGTATAGTATGGAGTTTAGGGTTTAGGGCTTAGGTTCCTTCAGTGCCTCGAGTCTTGTGCTTCAGTATCCTCAAACCTCAGTCCTAATTTCCCCAACATGGATCCCTTTTCGGGAGATCCTCCAATACAGAATTGGAACTCGTATTGGAGGAAAGCCCTAAACCCAAACCCCTAAGCCCTAAACCCCAAAACCCTAAACCCAAAGCCCTAGAAAACCCTGAACCCTAAGCTTTAAACCCTCACCTAAGAATCTTGTGCAGGTTGAGGGATTTGGATTTGGTAGTTCCCAAAAACGGACCCCAATGCATGTCTCAAAATACGACATGCCTTACTATAGGGACTCCCAAAAGATTGTCCCTAATTTCGGGAGGCACCATGTATTGTAAGATTTAGGATTTAGGGTTCAAGGCTTTAGATTTAAAGGACAGAGAGGTATATCCCAGAGCCTTGTCCCTGCATCGCGACAGCCAGTGCGTAAATTCCGCAGCTTGCTCTATCTAACCACATCGGCGTTCAAGCGGGCTGCAAGGGTCTGCGCCAACATAATGGCGGCCGGGCTTGCTAAGCCAGTTGATGAATCTCCTGAACTTTACGTTTTTTCCCTAACCTTAGGGTTTAGGGTTTAGGGAATATGGGAGTTTCCCAAAATAAGGGGACCCCAACATAGACCCGGATATCTATAATCCTTATTATGGGGGCCCCCAAAAAGGTACCCGCAATTCTGGGAAACCCCCATATGGCCAAAATAAAGATCAACAGAGGTCAGACACAGGAAGCAAGAAGAAAGAGATTGTTGTTCAATTCCTGGGGCTTGCATTAAAAAAAGACTACTCGCGTTCCAACTTCCTGCTTCTCCTGCATGCTAAACTAGACTTGATTTGGGATTTAAGGTTTAAAAAAAATGCTCCTTAGTTCCCGAATCCAAAGTTCAACTTCAACAAGAGAAGATTCTAAGAAGTGTTGAAGTGCTGAGGTTGTCGTAGGGTCCCACAAAGGAGGACAGACCATTGCCATTGTAATTTGCTCGCGTCGATTAGGGTTTAGGGTTTATGACAAATGCATGCCGGCTCCGAAATCGCCTCACCCCTTTCCCGCTCATTGCTAAACACACCCGACTCCCAGGGCTTTTTCCTCAAAGTGTAACGTCTCTTATTATAGCGTACGGACGTATATTGGGAGGAGAGGATTACAACCTGAAATGTAGAACCAACAACACGTACCCACACAACAGATATCATCGTCCCAGATTCTGTGCATAGTTAGGGTACCTCAAACAGACCTCAGAATGATGTTGGCATCTATTCGGTCTTCTCCTGGCACTCTAAACCCTAAACCCTACACAACCTTTTATACCAAGAACGATTCCAACTCAGGTTGCTTTCCAACTTCTTGTCCATTTGATTTTACATGACTGCGGTAATGTCCATACATCCTAACCACCTCAATCCCTTCACCCCATATACACCCTCCCTGTAGAACATCCATTCTGGCGCCTTTTCCACCCAAACAAATTGGAGCTTGAACATGAAGACTCCTTCGCTGAGTACATGTAGTCCTGAACCCTAAACCCTAAACCCTAAACCCAGGATCCTAACACCTTAAAGCTCCAAACCCCTAACCCTGAAAACTAATCCCTAAAGCCAGACCCAAATACAGGAATGCCGGGGTTTAGGGTTTAGGGTTTAGGGGTCCACCTAGGGGTTTAGAGTTCAGGGTTTGGGGTTTCGAACGTAAACCCAAAACCATATGAGCAACTGTCAATTGGTGGCTTACCAGTTCACCATGAAGGGTGGACATAGAATCTGAAAAATTACCCAATAGGAAGCCCTGTCCATGAGTCATATGGGAAATACTGTCTGTAGCTCATAGGCCAATCAGGTAGAAATCCATAATTTAGGCGATGTGTGACTGCGGACAGCCATCTGGGACATTTTTTGGTGGTTGAACCAAGTAACATAGAATACCTCTTAACAAACATGTATACAAAAAGAATATATCATAATCTACGACGATTTTGGGACTACAGTATCCCCGTCAGAAATTCGAGTCATCTGGCATGAAGAGGGGCCGTCACATGCTGCATGCGTTTCGACCCCGTCTTTGGGCGACATGTGAAAGCAGACTGCCCTCTTGTAGTCCTGACCTTATGCAGACCTCTGGACATGTCAGCCCCAGAGAAAGAATGAACCTGTTGAAAGTGGGCCTGCATACACTTCGCCCCCAAAACCCCTAATTCCTACATCCAAACCTCGCAACCCTTCAGAGGCGGCGTAGCCTAAAGGTCAAGCCAGTCTTGAAATCAGTTTCTGATAAGCATAACACCCGAAGGCCGAATCAACATAATTGGCTTACTGCTTAACGGTTGAGGATGTAGGGTTTAGGGTTTAGTTTTAAGGCTTAGAATTTGGAGTTTAGGGCTGAGGGTTTGGTTACAGTTTAGGGCTGAGGGTTTGGGGTTTAGACTGCGTGGAGTTGATGAGGGCGGAACAGATTAAAGGCAGAATGCACTTGTGCCTCCACGCATACAAATTTTTCTAGGCTTCATGAAAGTTGACTTTAAACTCTGGACCAAAAAATCCCTATACACTGAAGCAGGGTGTAGGCAGCAGGGTTTAGGGACTAGGGTTTTCAACACTCTGGGGGTGTTCTTACTTACAGGGTTTGGGGTACGTTGTACTTGGGTGAATGTTATGAGGGGATAGGAACTGCAAATGGCTATCCAAGCCTTTACATGACGCAGGTCGATGCACCCCAAAAGTACCAACTCTCTACTACCCTACACCCTAGAAGCGTTAGGTTCCTAGAAAACAGTCCGAAGAAATTGAAAGATCTGCAGACTCTGGCGACATTTAAACTGAGTCCCTGGATGAAAACGAACCGGATTTAGGGTTTAGGATTTAGGATTTAGGGTGATTATATAGGGCTTAAGGCCAACGAATGTGGCCTCCAAGGGAAATAGATATGGAAAATCGTGGATTTAGGATTTGGGGGGGCTAGGCCGGCGGAATCAAAACACGAGTGTTTTCTACAATTACACCTGTAGGAAGTGTAGGATCCCTAGTTATACCCTAGGGTTTAGGGTTTAGGGTTTAGGGTTTAGGGTTTAGGGTTTAGGGCTTAGGGCTTAGGGATTTCCACTAAACCCTAAAAACCCTAAACCCTGAACCAACTCCAAGATTCCACATCCCTGAATCTGGTCCATAAGACCCTCAAATCCCGAACCACCAAACCGTTACCCTGAAACCCTGAATTCCTAAACTCGACCAGGGTTTAGGGTTTAGGTCTAACTTCCAAAAACCCCACCACAAGAAATCCCAAAACCACAAATCCCCCTAGCACCAAAACCCCTAAACCCTAAACCCTAAACCTAACTGTCTCTGGGTTGTGTCTACCCCGCTCGTAGCTCATCACAGAGAGACAACTACGTCTTGGCCTTGGCTCGGCAATGTGGGCTATAGTCTAAACTCCTTAAAGGGGGGTTATATATAGGGTTTAGGGATTAGGGTTTAGGGTTTAGGGTTTAGGGTCTAAACTCCTTAAAGGGGGGTTATATAGGGGATTATGTAGGGGACTACTTTAGGGTTTATTAAGGGGGATACTAGGAGTTTAGACTACAGCTCATGTGGGCATGGGTTCTTTGGGGCTTAGGGTTTAGGGTTTAGAGTTGAGGGTTTAGGGTTGAGGGTTTAGGGTTCAGGGTTGAGGGTTTAGAGTTGAGGGCCTCTAAAGCCGAGGGTAAGCCCTTAACCCATATATTGCCCGTTTGGGCTGCCCAAAACTTAGCTTAGTCAAGCCTATAGCTGCTAATTAAACGGGAACCTTGCTGCCTTATCCCCATTTCCTACTCTCTTTGGGCTCCCCTGAATGAAGCTTCTTCTTTAGGGTGTACCGTTCGGGGAGTAGTTCTCAAAGCTAATTGTAAACGCTATCGCGCACCTGCCCGGGCAGAGATTTGAGTGCTGGAATTTCATTATTGACGGTCGGTAAGCCCCACCGTCAACAATGAAATTCCAGCACGTCCAAAGCTTGAAAGCTTGTGTTTTCCACTCCGACCCTTCCCCCGAACTCCTCTCCCTAAATGCTACTATTTGGGTTTAGGGTTTAGGTCTAGGGTTTAGGTCCCTCTTTACCACCAAAGGATTAGGCTTGTCTGGTTTGGTCACCTCCAACCCTGGACCCCTTGCCCTAGAGCTCGTTTGGTGGGAAAATGGGGCTTAGGCTTCGGGTTTTTGGGTGGGAAAACGTGGGATCAGCCAGTGGGAACCTAACCCCAACCACGCTGAAAAACGTGTTTACTAGCTGCTTATGTATTATGTAGGGTTGAGGGTTTTGGGACCTGTAGCTTTGGGACCTATAGTCCCCCTTAAGTAGATAGAATATGGGGTAGAGGGGGATCTTATTATAATATACCCAAAGCTCTATCTACTTAAGGGGGAATAGAATCATAAAGGAGGGGCTGTAATGAGGTCAGTACAGGGTCACGAAGGGGATATACACGTTCGCTAAGTCCAGGGTCCCACACAGTAGCTTGCATGGCACGACACACGCCTGTGATCGATCCTGATCACAATATATTCTACTGCTTGCACGCTGCGCTGTGGCACTCCTAAACCCCTAAACCCTAAAACCTAGGCCCAAAAGCCCAAATTCCGAAATTAACCCTCTAACCTTAGGCTACACCTGAAGCACCTCAACCTGGGACCCAAAGCGCCAAACAGGGTTAAAAGGGTTGGAGTTTGGGATTTAGGGCTTCCAGTCCCAAACCCCTAAACACTCCAAACTTTAAGCATATTCAAGCGGTAGTTTCCATTTTCTTTTCCATTATCCCTGAAAAAACCTGCACAACCCCCCATTCCATTATCCCGAAACCTAAACCCCTAAACCCTAATGACCCTTGAAGGCCTGAGACTCAGACAGCAATCAAGTATAGCCGCTAATGGGGGTACGATGTCCTTGTCCTCATCGGCCTTTCAGAGCACATAGGGTTCCGGGGGAGGGAGAAGCGGGTTTGGGGTTTTGGGGTTCGGGAAGGGTGCTGCTGTTGGAGAAGCACCAAACTCCCAGTGAACCAGCAGAAGACAAACCCCAATGAGCTGGTTTCACCTAATATCTTTGCTGTTACTTGCTACTTTGTACAACACTTTAACGTTCTAAGTTTCCTTCGCACTGACTCATCACACTTATCACATGATCAACTACAGTATCTTACTTGCAAACTTATGGGACACTACCCACCTGTAATCTATCCACCCGTAATGAGCTTCTGTACTTGAAGTACGTAAAGCAGTTTGGAGCTTAGGGCTTAAAGCCCAAACTGCAAAAGGTTACAGCTGAAATGTGGATGGTCATGTGAGCTACGGTCCATCTTGCCCATAACTATTCATAGACATGAGCCATTGTCTAAACTCCTAGTATCCCCCTTAATAACCCCTATAGTAGTCCCCTATATAATCCCCTATATAACCCCCTTTAAGGAGTTTAGACTATAGTACACATGGGCGAGGCAATATATTCGCACTATCCAGCCTCAGGGCGCTCAGAACCCTTAACAACCTCCTCTTCCTTTGCAGCTGCCTGGTGACCCCCCCTCCCCAAGGGTGGGTCGCCTAGTCCAGCCTGATCATCCAACGTAAAATCCCGGCTTCGGTCCAGGTTCGACCCCGGCCCCCCCCAACCCCCCCCCCCCCCATCTTCTTCTTAAAGGAAGCCGTTCTGTACGGTAGCTGGAGCTCAAGAGTCTTGAGGGTTTAGGGGGTTACAGTAGCTAGGAAGCCGGCACTCAAGAGTACGCAGACTTTTGGTCCAGAATTCCGGAAAATGGTGCTGGCGAACTTGGTTGCATTTGTCTCATGATAACAAGGATGCCGCAATCATAAGATCTATGGCATGCCCGTCTTAGCGTAATTTATCTAATGTCTTTTCTTGCAAAGCAATCGGCTTAAAATCCATCTTTCGAAAGTCAAAGCTTCAACTTTGTGGGTTTTTCAAAATTCCATCCGTATTTCCCCTATCATGCCGATCCTGTAGAGTCCTGTAGAGCAAGAACTGCCTTCGTCCGCATTTTCGACCCAGCAGAAGAATCTTCGTATGGCAAGCAAACGCCACGGCAGCAGCAGCAGCAGCAGCAGCAGCAGCGCGACGTGTACTTCCAGCGGGGTCGCCCCATCCCAATGTTGGGATACATGGGGTGAAGGGTGAAGGGTTTACGAACACCCCCTTTCGAGCAGTGCTTTCTGTGCACCCGACAGCCGAGGCGGGCGCGCGATAGCGTTTACAATTAAAGACTATACGAACCTACCAGAACCCTAAACCCTAAACCATAATAGCTTCCATTTTGTTTTCCATTATCCTTATATAAATCTTCAAAGCCCTATCTTCACCCTGAGTGATTCCCTTGGTAATCCTGATATTGGCTGTAGCTCATGTGTGGAGGGGTCTAGGGGTTGGCATACTAGGGTTTAGGTTTAGGGTTTAGCGTTTAGGTTTAGGGCTTAGGGTTTAGGCTTTAGGGGTTTGGGCTTAGGTTTCTGTTTTCTGTTGCCAATTTCCATTTGAGCTAGAAACTAAACTTCTAGTATCCCCCTTAATAATCCATAAAGAAATCCCCTTTATAATCCCTAGTATACCCCCCTTTAAGGAGTTTAGATTATGGTTCATTTAGGGTTAAGGGTTCCCATTTCATATTCATTGTCTCCTGAATCTGACTTTCCGTTCCCTAAATCCTACGCCCTAAACCTTATCGTACGGACCCCCAATGCTTGTGCGGTTTAGATTTGGAGGATTCTGGGTCTGGGACACTACCTTGAACTCGGTTTCGGGTGTAGGGTTCAGAGTTTAGGGATTTAGGGTGTAGGGGTCAAGGCGACTTAAGTCAGTGTTGGCTTTGAGGACCAAATATGGTGCACGCCTTGATATGAGAGTTTGTCAAGATAGGGCCCCTGCGAACCTCAACAAATATGTTTGGGATTGCAGGGGGATTCGGGGGCTCCCTAGTATTTCGCCGCGTCTACGGGGATTATGTTGAGAAACTCCCATAGGACCTGCAGGGCATCTGTAGGAACCATCTGCAGGAACAAGCAAACAATCGTACAACCCCAGTGAAGTTACTGTTACCGCTACTGTTCAACTAAACCCTAAACCCTGACCCCTAAACCCATTATTCATGGGTATCCTATGATTTGGGAGTTTGGCAACCCTAAACCCTTATACCCCTGACCCCGCAAAAAACCTTAGACCCGAACCCTCCATAGTGTCCCTAGATGCCTAGGACCCAAAGGGCTCAAGATTGAAGGTTTAGGGTTCAGGGTTTAAGGTTTAGGGATTAGGGTGGGCACACCCAGGGACCCTAAGCCCTAAAACCTACCCGTTTTGAAGTCCTGGCGATAACGATTCCAAAGTCAGAAATTTTGGGCAGCGGCAATAGCTGGATAGGGTTCAGTGTTTATTGCTTAAGGCTTTTGAAGCTGTAGGGCGTTTAAGGTTTAAAGTTTTAAGCTTTAGGGTTTAATTTAGGCTTTGGAGCTTAAGCTCGAGGATTTACGCTTTGAGATTGTTCAGCTTTAGGATTTAGGGCCTTGGCAACCTTAAATGGGGCAAACTACCCACCTGTTACACAACACAAACAGGCGACAACCAGCATTGGACACCACGCCCTGGAAAATAATCAAAACCCTTCCAATGTAGGGCCTAATGGTTTAGGGCTTTCCAAAAGCAAATAGAAACTACCATATTATTGAGCATCTGGGGATTTAGGGTCAAATAGACACAACGAAGGCAAATTAAGCGCAGGACACATAAGCTGTAGTCTAAACTCCAAGTTACTGCCCCTTAATACCCCTTATCATGCTCCCCCTTTAAGGAGTTTAGCCCAGCCCACATGATGTAACCCCTGCTCCCAAGAAGGTGCGAGAAAGGCAGTGGTTTGCTGATCCAGGGTTTAGGGTTCACGGCTTAGGGTTAGATGTAGGAGGCGAAGAGCGGAAGCTCAAGCTGCAATTCCTGCCTTAGAGCATTGACTTCTCGAGCGCTTCCCCTGGGAAGCTGCATGCGAGCCACGTGATTCCCAGCAAGTAGAAGGTGCCAGGCACGTGTTTCGAGCGTATCCAGGGGCGTCGAGATACTGTTGGGACACCGTAGACTCCACCTCTTTGAGCCGTCGATCCAGATTGAACATAGAAGAGAAGGTTAGCACTCCTGTTGGCAGGCACCTCAACAGGGCAAAGTGGCCATCTCTGCCGCGCCACATGGACACACCTTCTTTGGGATTTAGGGTCTAGGGCGCAAGCGTGTGAAGGCTTTGGGCTAAGGGATGGGGTTTAAACCTTACACGCTACAAGTCCAAGATCTTCTGGAAACATGTCCGCAAAGACCTTCTATGAATATAGCTCTGACATACGCAAAGCCCTATTCTAGAATGACCCTGAATTGCCATACGAGATCCCACAAGGGCCCGTCCTGAAGGTTGTGCCGGGACTACTTTCAGCAAGCCCTTTTCCCGGAGGCGATAAGACAAACTTCCTGCTTGAGAGTTCACAGTCTAGCCTCAGCATAAACTCCTACAGCTGCACGGGAACAGAATATTTTTCTATTGGAGACTATAGCTCCCCCGTAAAAAAAGAATACCACGCTCTTGCTTGTGGTACCTGTTCCGCGACTAGATAAGGGCGACCCACAACGATGACTTGGGAAAACTGACAGATCAAAACATTTAAGCCCAAACAGTACCACAAACATGAAACCCCAAACGACAGGTTGTCAAAATGATGGTGTTATAACTACCGATACCAGACGCTTATGACTACCTGTGGACCTCCAAGCATCTAATCCGAGAAGAAACCCCATCGCACCAAGCTGAACCCAGGGTTTAGGTTTAGGGCTTGAACTAGGTTCCCCGGTAACCCCAGAATAATGTGGGTACCCTTTTTCCTAATATTCAATTTGAGTAAGGAGACCCCAAAATGAAAAAGGCAAAAAGGGTAATACTGGGGTACCTAGATCCGATCATTAACGCCCTTGAATCCCTTAATATGGTCCCTGAACCACCCTGAACCCTATAAGTGGGTCCCAAGCTACAACCCCTAAACCCTGAACCCAACACCCTAAACCCTAAACCCTGAACCCTAAACCCTAAACCCTGAACTCTAAACCACACGAGGCCCCAACAAAGAGGTAGTGCGGATTGTCGGCACCTGCTCTCTGGACTTCCTGCGGCAAGGGTTTAGGGTTTAGGGTTTAGTAAGGCCAAACGGAAGGTATTGCGAGGTAGTACTTGGAGGGTCAGGGGGACTTAATAAGTAGGTTCATAATGGGGATCACTAGGGTTACTACATGGGTTATAGGGGTTATTAACCTACTTTGGTACTGCCCCCACTCAATAACAGTCTATATTAGGAGTCCTTTTCACGGCTGTATATAACCAAATGAAAAATATTATCCAACTGCTACTGAGTGGGGGCAATATCCAAGGTAAGGCCAAACGGAAGGTATTGCCAGGTAGTATAGTCCCCCTTAAGTAGATAGAATATGGCATGGCTCATGATTTACGATCCTCTAAATAAACATGGAGCCGAAGAATGGAGCCTCTAAAGACTACAGCCCTGTTAAATGAGGTCTATAAGGGATTCCATGTAAGTTTAAAGGGGAGGTAACCAGAATCAAGGAGCCTAAGCCCTAAATCCTAAACCCTAAACCCTAAGCCTAAGCCTAAACCCCGCAGCCACCTAAGACTCAACAATCTTGGCCCTAAACGACCGCGAAGGGAGCAATAGGGTTCTAGGGTTGAAGGGATTTAGTGTTTAGGGTTAGAGTGGTAAAGGCGAAAGGTACGTAGTAGGACCCATAGAAGGATATAGATCTGAGGGTTTAGGCCCTAGGTTCTGGGATGGGCTAATATCCTGAAACCCTTTAATCGCCCCACAAACACCTATTGCACCAGTAGCTAAGTGGGTTACCCCAAACGCGAAGCCCTACCCCTCAGCAACCCCAAGATCACCAAGCAACCCTGGGAACCGTAGCTCAAGGAGCTTGGGAAACAGGATCCTTGATCAGTCTTTAAACCCCAGAACCCCAAGCCCTAAACCCCAATCATTCAGTTTGGGGGCTAAAGGTTGCAGATTTAGACGTCGACCCTGAGAGGGGGGTTCCCAAAATTAGCAATATATGGGGATGCGTAGGGTTGGGAGAATCAAATGGACGAGAAAATGGAAAACGCCATGGAAACTAGCGTTTCTTCGGGGTTTATAGGGATTAGGATATCCCAAACTAGGGGTACCCTGGGGGGGTCCACAGCAAAGGCTATAAAATTTGGGATCACTCGGCAAGTTTGTCCTATCTCAAACGCGAACGCCGCGGGCATGTATGGCGACTAGAAGGAGGTTAACCCTCAACCCTAAACCCTTAGGGTTCAGGTTTTCGCTTCCTCCAAGATTATAGCCCCCCTTAACTAGATAGAATATGGGGTATATGAGAATCTCATTATAACATACCCAACGTCACATTCTATCTACTTAAGGGGGACTATAGGTTCCCGGAAAACTCCCACCAGATGGGAGAATGACTTCATCTGAGTAGTGTTTTTTGGGTGGCTGAACCTAGTAAGAT
>CAJNIZ010030402.1:16198-34609 GCA_905231905.1 Symbiodinium pilosum
CGGACTGGGCCGGAGGCTCTTAAGTATGGGGATCTTATTATAATATACCCGAAGCCATGTTCTATCTATTTAAGGTGACTGTAAGCCCTCTTATGTAGATGTATACGGATTCGTGCTTTATGTCGTGGTGGATAGGCAACCCGCAGCCTTGGATCCTAAATCCTAAGCCCTCAACCCGAAGCCCTAAACCTTAAACGGTCAACCCTAAGCCCTATACCCAAAGCCCTAAACCCCAAACACCCAACCCTAAGCCCTATACCCCAAGCCCCCCAAGCCCTAGACCCTAAACGCTCAACCCTAAGCCATAAGCCTTCAACCCTAAGCCCTACATCTTGAACCCTAAGGCCTGAAACATCAACCCTACTTTACGATTCCGAGGCACGGCTGTCCGTGAAAACTAACCTGCCAAACCTCGGTGCAAATTCAACGAAGCTACAGGGCCTAAAGGAAAGGGTGCCGTTCAAGGGATTCTATAAGGACATATGGGATATGTAGGGATATATAATGCACAGGGGCCTAGATAAACAGAGTTCGGGGGCCTGAAGAACAAGATAAGGGTTTAGGGTCTTAGGATTTTAGGCTTGAAGGGTTTAGGGTTTGAGGTTTTAGGGTTTTAGGTAGGTTCCACGTACCTGGCTGAAGTTTGGCAACTGCAACCGCAGCAGCTTTCATCCTGTAGCCCCAATGAACCCAGCGGCGTAAGGGTTTAAGGTCTAGAGGCCTAAACCCTAAATCCTAAATCCTGAACCCTCACCCGAGACCCTTAAGCCTAGCCAACCCTATACCCCAAATCGTAGCCTAGACCCTAAACCCTAAGCCCGAAGCCCTAAAGTCCGAGCCGAGGCCAGACCCAGAACCGCAAAACGGATTGCATGACGCTACGAATTAAAAACGGTGAAGGGCTTGGGTTTAGAGTTTAGCGTTTAAGGTCCCCTAAACCCCAACAGAACCCCTAGATAACCCCTATATACCCCAAATATAACCCCTATATAACCCCTATATACCCCCAATATAACCCCCATATAGCCCCGATATACCCCCAATATATGGGTAATGTTTCTGATTTAGGCTCCAGGGTTGAGGGTTGCAGATTTGGAGGGTTTAGAGTTTGGGGCTTAGGGTTTATATAGGGTTTAGGGTTTTGGGGTGGAACTACTCCCTGCTATGCTGTAAGAGATCATGCAGGCCATGGGGGTGCCTAAGCATTGGCAGTATTCTGAAGGGGTTTAGGATTTAAGGCTTAGGGTTTAGGGTTTAGGGTTTAAGATTTAGGGTTTAGGCCTTAGGGTTATTCTGAAGTCCAACCCAAGAAGATGAACATTTGGTAACCAGACTACCCGATTATGGCACAAACTTCCCAAACCGGCTTCCAGCGGCCAAGGCTTAACAGCACACTGAAATCTCCAGCATGGCAGAACTCACCCTAAACACCCTAAACTCTCAACCCCTCCATCTTCAGCGAAGTCACTCGGGATAATTGGGATTACTGAAGGGGAACCTTCAGGGGGGGGCATGATATGGAAGGTGGTTAGGACAATACCTAACCTACGCCGTAGTTCGTTACCTTAAACCCAAATCTCCAAACCTCACTCCTCCTTATGCGCGCACACAGCAAAACCTACAAGGGGTCCGGCCCCATCCGCCTTGCGAAGCAGGGCATCCTACCCCCTGAAACTCAACACTCAGCACCCCGAATGTTAGGGTATAGGGTTTAGGGTTCAGGGTTTAGGGTTTAGGGTTTTGGGTTGGGGGTTTGGGGTTTAGGTTTTAGGGCTTTGGGTTTAGATATGTCCTCCCATGGGCTCTTATAGAGAGCATTGTTTGTGATATCACGGGCAGTGAGGTGTTTGATCATTGATACTAGGTGGAAGCCATTACACCCAAACCACGTAATCAGAAATCTTCCACAGCACTATTATCAAAGGCAGGGGACTACTGTCAATTGAGTAGCTGTCAGGGGCTTTGAACCCAAAATTCTCAAAAAACCAAAACCACAAATCCAAGTCCGCGGTTTGGGGTTTAGGGGTTAAAGAGCTTCAAGGCCCCCTTTCGCCCACCTGCGGACACTAGGATGCAAACAGAAAAGCACAATAAGAGACACAGGTCTATGGTACCCAGCCCTCTCGTTTGCCTTCATCTGTCCCTATCACGAAAGAAAAGCTGCAACCGCCTACTTGAAATACCCCTCGTTGTGATATCCCGAGATAATCAAGGGGAGTATTCCACAGTAAGGGGTGTGTCTCAGAATAGGAGGCAGGAATTATAAGCTAAACTCTAATCTTAAAACCCCTTGACCGTAATCCTAAACCCTTGACCCCACCTCGACCCTCAACCCTCCACCCTACACGGCCCCACATATCCTTACAAATCCCCAAGTATCCCTACATAAACTTCCTATCTAGCCCCTTGAAACCAACCCTAGGTCGTTGGTAGTCACATTTTGTGACATCTGGTGACATCTCGTGCATTGGTTTAGGGTTTAGGGTTTAGTCAGAACGTGTTGTGTTGCGGCCATGCTATGAAGAAGTGCACAGCGTGCTCCAACAGGATTGCCAGCCAGGTCAAAGCATCCTGCTTGCCCTGGTGGATGAGAGATTCCACCTGACCAACTTGATGATGTGCTTCCGCATGGCGCGATCCCAATGCAAACCCTAAACCAAAAAACCCTAAACCCCTATACCCAAAATCCTCAAAAGGGGCCCTTCGGCAACTGAGGACCCCACAACGCACTGAACCTCGCTCCTAGGGTCCTCCTCACGGGTGGACAGACCTGAAGGCTTTCAGGCGCTGAAAGATATCTGGGGGGTTTGGTGTCGAGGGTTTAAGTTAGGCTTTACAATGCCGGAATTCAGATTTAGGGTTCAGGGTCTACGGTTAGAGGATTCTAGGGTTTAGCGTTTGGGGTTCAGGGTTAGAGCTCTCAAAGATTCAGTACTGTAACATGTAAGATTAAGAGTTTAGGGCTGGGAGGGAGAATCCCATTGAAAAGAAAATAGACTATTTAACCGAAATTGGGCATATAGAGAGGCTTCTGGGCATGGTCGTGTAGGGTCAGTGTAGGGTCAAAACTCACTTAGCATAGGTTTTGGGGTATAGTCTACTGCAGCTACAGAATAAGGACTATGAAGAAAGATCTCGGCCTTTTTCCAGCTTCTCTAACCTCAAACCCCAGACCCTAAACCCCTGAATGGCTGTAGTACAAGGAGATTATCGGGCATCCCTTTGGAAGATGGGACCCTTTGGAGAAACTCCCACATGGCACCCTAAACCCAAAAAAACTACCTGTATCCAGCCCCAAACCGGGTTTAGGGTTTAGGGCACGTGACCGTATTCTATGAGGCGCTGAATTTCCCGCTGCATGCCTGTTTGGGGGAATGTTTCGTTCAGGGTTTAGGGTCTAGGGTAATGTTTAGGGCTTGCTCGGGGTGCTTGCTAAGGGATCTTACAGGGCTTCGGAAACCATAACATACAAAGGTGCGCATGGCCCTAGCAAAACCACAACATGGGGAGTTACCAGATGATAAAGGCATAGGATTCAGGGAGTTGATTTAGGGATTCTTATGTTACTAGTGAGCCCCCAAACCCCAAAACATGCAGATGCCATGGGGTCCAGCTGTGCCTATCTACTCCAGCTATCTCCCCTAACCAGCCTACATGTGAGTTACAATCAAAATTTCTCATCACAAAAGACATGGGTTCCTACTCAGGAATACATGAAAAGCTACACTAAACTACATGGGGACCCCTATGTCCACTCTTGACCTTCCTTGGTATATAACCCCAAAGCCTAAACCCTAAAATGTAAATCCTAAACCTTAAATCCTAAACCTTAAATCCTAAACCCTAAATCCTAAACCCTAAATCATAAACCCTAAATCATAAACCCTAAATCCAAAATCCTGAACCCCAAATCTTGAACCCCAAATCCTAAATCCTAAACCTTTAAGGGTCCGTAGGTAATAGTGGCAATAGCTCACATCTCAGCCAAACAAGCCTGTGGTTGATGCTAGGTGCCAACAGTTCCAATCTTGGAGGGCGCATATGGGATCGGGATTCCCTTTGTTGAGGGATTAGGGTTTAGGGTTTAGGTCTCGGGGCTTGGGGTTTAGGGTTTAATGTTTAGGGTTTAAGCTGAGTGGGGTTGCTGGATTTCGGGCTACAGGGTCGAGATGAATCTAGGTAGATTTTTTTTGCGTTATGCAATACAAGCGTTCTCAATAACAGGTATAATTTTGCTACTGCCCCCACCCATTAGCAGTCTATAACTGATAGGCTTGATATTAAGGGCTCTATATAACTATATCATGAGTATTATCCAGCTAGTCAGAAGTGGGGGGAGTGTCCAAGGTATCATAAAGAACTGCAAGATCTTACCCGGCTACAACGTGGAAACCCTAAACCCTAAACCCCCTAAACCCTAAACCCCCTAAACCCTAAACCCTAAACAAGATGATCCCACCTGCGACCGCCCGCAAAAAAGCTGCCGAATCGGAAGGACCCCGTGGGCAAAACCCAAAAAGGGTTTAGGTGTGTAGGGTTTAGGGTTTAGCGGTTAGGAGTTTAGGGTTCAGGGTGTAAGGTTTGGGGTTTAGGGGTAAATGGACAAAAAACGCCTTTGTATACTCTCCACTCACCCGAAACCTTGAACCCTACACCTTCCGGCCTAAAACCTACTATATAAACCCTACACCCTACGTACTACCTAAATCCTATAGAAACCCTACACCCTAGGCCCTAAGCCCTAAATCCTATATAAACCCTACACCCAAATCCTAAACAAACCCTACCTGTAACCCCAATAACCTACATTTTCACCCGTTATACCTACTAATTAAGTCGTACTTACTACTAAACTGTAGGTTATTGGAGCCACAGGTACACCAGAAACCCTAACCCATCTACCCTCAGAGCTTTCCAGGGGACGCTCGTGAAGCTCAGTCACAGCTGCCCACAGCCTTGCCTGCGGTCAGAGGGGCTTGAGGGTTTAGGGATCAGGGTCTTAGGTTTAGGGTTCGGGGTTTAGGTTTGAGGGTTTAGGGTTCAGGGTTTAGGGTTTCGTGTTGAGGGTGCCGGATTCTTGGCAATGAAGGCTGCGAAAGGGATGCAAATGCAGTGTAGAGCCCTAAATCATTGCCAATTTTGTTTTTAGGTCCCTTTGCGGTACCCTATAAGTATACGAGGAATCTAGGACCGCAATTTTGGTTAGTGGGGGTTGTTCTAAAGGTCATTGTAAACAAGGGACCATTCAAAATACACTCCCTTAAAGGGGGGGGGATGCCTAACCAAACAGGGAACCGAACATTGTGGCCATTTTGGGGTCAGGTATTTTGAACAACTACCAAATATTTAGGCTGCCCTAAACCCTAAACCCTGTACCCTAAACCCTAAACCCTGTACGCTAAACCCTAAACCCTGCGCCCTGGAAGAACCACACCTTCTACATTAGGTGGACCCCCCACCCAGTAATAGTGACTATAAGGGATATTAGGGATTATATTAGGGTCCTCATATATTCCTAATATACCACTATTACAGGGTGGGGGGCCCTCCTAACTTCTACAACTCAGACGAGACTTGCTAGTGGGGTGTAGGGTTAGAGGGCCCGGGCTAAGCCGAAACCCTAAACCCTAAAAACTCTAAAACCCTAAACCCTGAAACCTTAAAATCCTAAAGCCTAAACCCTGACATGAAACAAAGAAGGAGGTGACCAGGAGAGAGCTGTACCCAATACTCGGCGTCGCGCGTGTTTTTGATGTAGGGTTGAGGGCCTTGCATCTTCAGCAGTTGCTTATCCAAAGTCGCAGTTTGGGCATCGCTTATCCAAAGTCGCTGTTTGGGCATCGGTTCCTGCCACTTTCCTTGAAGGTGGTTAGTAGAGAACGGAGGAGTAGAATAGAAACTTGAAACTACCACATACTGGAACTATATATAGAGGCTTCTAGAGGGATCTATGCCGCCAGTCCCTTGCAACAACCAATAAGTTTACCCTTGATTCCCACAGGCCTCTTTACAATCTGATGTGTGTTTTGATTCTCCTTTCCCTGCTACACAACCTGAAACCCTAACCCTTACCCCCTGAACCCTATACCCTGAATCCTAAGCCCTACCTACAACCCTACATCCTAACACCCGAACCCAATAAGCTTTAGCTAGCTGAGTAGTGTTTTGGTGGTTGAACCTAGTAAGATAATATCTCTTATGTAAAATACTATACCCCAAAAGGAGGATATAATCTCACTCTATATTGTGTACCATAGTATCCCAAAATTAAATACTACTCAACTGTACCTTGGCTACTGCATCCCACACAGTAATGGTGGGTTTAGGGTTTGGAGCTTAGAGTTCAGGGTCTCGGGTTTACAGGAATAAGATGAAGAACGTTATATGAGCTATAGTCAAAACTCCTCAAAAGGGGGATATATAGGAGATTATACAGGGACAATTATAGAGCTTACTAAGGGGGATACTAGGAGTTTAGACTATAGCTCATATGTTCAAATTCTACTTGTTTAACTATTAGCTTTAAGTTTTGGATTCTTGCTAGAATTTATCATTACCGCTAGTTTCTTGGGTCATAAATGACAGAAATCATAGGATCTTCCAATTATTTGAAAGTTTTAGAGTTCCGGGGTTTAGGCTAAGGGTTTGCGATTTGGGGTTTAGGGTTCGGGGAACCTTAGGATGACTGGATAGTTTCTTGATGGTTGCAATTTTGTCTTAGTTTAGGGCTTAGGGTTTAGGGTTTAGGGATGTTTGTTTGACCAAAGGCAAGCAAGTATCCTTGTTATAGAATGGCAGGCCCATTCAGGGTAGATAGGGTTTGGGGCGTAGGGGAGACAACAGCATCCTTTTTTTGCAACTCATTTGTGCTATAGGCTATAGTCTAAACTCCTCGCATCCCCCTTATTAAGCCCTGAAATGCTCGCCTATACAATCCCCTATATCGCCCCTTTAAAGGCGTTTAGACTTTTTTTTGCGTGCATGAACCTATACCCTGAGACCTAAACCCTGAGCCCTAAAACCCTACACCGCTTCTTCTGACCTGAGACTGCGTGGCCATTCGGTCTAGGGTGCTGGGGGCTACATCGGCCTTCGTGGTTCCAGTTCGGGGGGCCTCAAGAGCCCTTAAGCCCTACGTAAAACCTAAACACCTTAAAACCTAAACCTAAACACCCTACGTAAGACCTAAACACCCTAAACCCTAAACCCCAAACACCCTAAACCCTAAATGGCCCTTCGTCCCTAGAAACCCTGCACTCTAAGCCCAAAATGCTTCAGGGGGGAGGCAAAGGCCTGTTGTTCAGGGGGTTAGGGTTTCGGGTTTAAGGTTTAGGGTTTAGTGTCTAGGGTTTAGGGCTTAGGGTTTAGGGGTTTAGGGGTTTAAGGGTTTAGGGTTTAAGGTTAGGGAGAAAATGTGATGAAACCAAGAGTTTCAACCCCGCGTGCCTCTGTGAAGACTCCCCGATTAATTGCCTCCTGGGCCGTCACCGGGCTTCCGTTGTCAAAAAGCCTCAGCAGAATCATCCCCCTTAATTTCCCCTATGGTAGTCCACTACATAACCCCCCTTTAAGGAGTTGAAATCCGGAGCTCAAGGCTACAAATCTAGAATCATCTACACTAACACTACATAGCCCACACTCTCAGAACCTTACACCTATGTGATTCCAAATGCCGCGTATAAACTCGTGAAGCATGGCACCCTCAGAAACCCCCACCAACAAATCCACATGGGCCATAGTCTAAACTCCTAGTATCCCCCTTAATAACCCCTATAGTAATCCCGTATATAATCCCCTATATAACCCCCTTTAAGGAGTTTAGAAAACAAATCCACATAAGGCTGTAGACCACCCATTGTCAGAAGAAATATTGCAAATGTGTCCAGAAAGGATGCATAGGGTTTCGGGTTTGGGTTTAGGGTTTAGGATTTAGGGTTTAGGGTTTAGGATTTAGGGTTTAGAGTTTAGGGTCCTATCCTGAAACCTGAAAAGTTTCGCACACTGTGCCAGCCGACGTCCAATCCCAGGGCCCAAACCCAACACAATCCGAGGACCTTATTTAGGGTATGGGGTATAGGGTTCTGCAACTGCCGGGAGTATAACCGGTCTCTTTCTCAAAATCCTAGGTGCCCCTCATCGAATGGATGGAAGAAATGTTCGTGACTCCTGGGGCTACCACTTCCGACTGTCCTAGGTAGGTATGTAAAGACCATCATTAGCGCTAACATATGTATATGTGTATATAAATATATGTGTGTGTACATGTACACACTAATGATTTGAAAATACTTGCCTGGTCATAACTTGGGCTTTCCCCTACCTACTTGGAGGGGTCGCGGATGCGAAGTAAGGTATACCTAGAACCCCTGAAACCCAGATCACTATCACAACCGCAGTTCTTCCCATTCTCAAGAACCTTACTAAGTCCCCCAGACCCCCCCAAGCGGTGAATGTCCAGGCCAAGAATCCTACGGTCAGGGTGTTGCTCTTAGCTAAACCCTAAACCCTAAACCCTAAACTCTAAAGCCTAAACCCCACAGCTGAGGCTCCATTTGGGTGTGCTTCTAGCGCCTTACGGCGTAGACTCGTAGAGTCTGTAAATGTGTTTTCAATATTGAGGGTTTAGGGTGTCTACGATGAAAGAACATTGCGACAGGTGATGCACTCGATGATATTCTGTTAGCTAATTATGATCTAAACTCCTAGTATCCCCCTTAACCCCTATAAGCCCCCATACAATCCCATAGATAGACCCCCTTGAAGGAGTTTAGGCCATATCTCATATGACCTGCCGATCTCTGCTTCTATGCCATCATACAGCCAACCCTGAACCCACTGAACCTAAAACCCCAAAGCTTCTTGGGAGCTAGTTAGGGTTTAGGGTTAGGGTGTAGGGTAGGGAAAAGGGGAACATATCTTTTAGGGATTATATTCCCCTATTCCTTGGGAAGAATCTCTAGGTAAACCCCTGAAACCTGAAACCCTGAACCCCAAACCCTACAACTGGGTCCAGCCCTTCATGTGGGCATCCCTCAAATGATGGGCCCTTCGCAGGTGGATGGGGCGAGCATGACCGAGAAGAGTTGTTAAATGGCACCACACACGGTTCTATAGGGGGTTAGAAAGGGGCTATATAGGTGGTTCGAATGTGAAAATACATGCAAGATCAAATGAGCTATAGTCGAAACTCCGAGGACCCCGCTTAATAAGCCCTATAACTCCCATTAACAGAGTTTAGACGATAGCTCAGTTGGATGATGAAATAGAAACTGGGGATAGTAGTTTTTATTGGCTTCCGCGGCGGCGAAATCCAGAGTACGAGCCCCCCTCTATAAAATCCTGGATCCTGAGCCCCAAACCCTGCGTTGGTTTGGGGTTTAGCGTTTAGGACCCTTCTATCTGCTAAAAACAATTCAGAACATCTCGAGAATCGTATTCGGAACCCTAAACCCTAAACCCTAAACCGTGCACCAATTGTTAAAGATCTGTAACTACGGGCTTACCCTACATGAGCTATAATCGGACCTATAATCTAAAGTCCTTAAAAGGGGTAGGATTAAGGTTTAGGGTTTAGGGTTAGGCAAGGGGGGTTGTATGGGGGTTATATGGGGACTATTGTACACATTATTACGGGGGATACTAGGGTTTAGACTATAGAGGCCCTAGTCCCCAAAACCCAATCCTTAAACTCCAAGCCCCAAACACCAAGCCCTATAGCCCTATATATCCCCTTAAAAGAACCCCCATAATCCCCCAATGCAAACCTCAGAGTTTTGAGTCGGGGAAACTCAGGCGCGTCAGCTGACAGCAAGGCCTCCATACCAAACCTGTCAGGGTTCAGGGTATAGGGTGTGGGGATTGTTCATGGAGGAAGTCTTGCACCACTTAGGCTCCCTTGAATACTAAGATTCTGCAGAAGGGAATTAAGTGCAGGCTTTCTTCCATCCACAAAATTGATTCAAGATTGGGACGTCAGCTTCCAAATCAGGTCTGAGGTCTGGGGTTTAGGGTTTTTGAAGAGTTCCCCTAGCTACACTGTAGGAGTGCAGTGCTTGCCTCACCCCTCAAGACCTCGTAAATGAAGCAGCATGCAGAGTTCAGGGTTGTTCTAAAGGTCCGTAGAAGATCTTGGTCTGTCGGAAAGCACTTCGTGAAAGAGAATATGATCTACAGTCGCTTAATCTCCCTCAACGACGCCTCAAAGTTGAGGCTCTGGAGACCATATGGTTGACCCTAAACCCTCCCAAACCTTGCGCCCCCTTGAAAAACGAAGGAGGAGATATATTCAAGAGGTGGAATCCTGCTCGCGGCGCCAGAGCCAGGCATAGTCAACAGATCCAAGTCCAGGCAGATTGTGACATCAACAACAACATGGGACCATCCACAGGTCTTAGGGGGTTCTGATAGAGATTGCATGTGTCACATACTCGCGTCACCCGCCGCCCTGCAACAAAAACTCACCGCATCTTGGCCGAAAAGGATTTAGCTTTAGGATTCGGGGGATTGATGAACCCAACGCAGCCAAGTCAGTTGACCCTATACCCTAAACCGTAAATCCTGCATGGTTTTTCTTCTTGCAGATGGGCTCCTTTCTTAAGACAAACTGAACCATAATGTTGGCTGTTATTGAGGCCCCTGTAGCACCTGCTTCCGCATCAGTTGAAACCCTAGGCCCTAAACACTCAATCCTAAACCCTGAACCCTCAACCCTGAATCCTAAACCCTAAACCACCAATCCTAAACCTTGAACCTTTACCCGCCTGAGCACAAAAAGGGCCAGGTTGGGAATGAGTCCCTGGATACCAGCTCGGCAGACGACGATTCGCGCTGACGCGAACTCCTGTTTACGGTTTCGGGTTTAGGGCTTAGGGTAAACCCTAAACCCTAAACCCTTTTACCTTTAGGTCACCAAAGCAGGGTTGAGGTTTTGTTTTTGTTTGTTGTGCGGCCTTTTTCTCCTCTAGATGAATCTGCGAAGAGGGCTGGTCTAGGGCTTATGATGTACGGTTTGGGGTAGGGTACAGCAAGGTCCGGCATAGGACTATAAGCGGATCCTAATCTGGGAGGTTGGGTTACCAAAACTCTCTGACTAATTAAGACCCTTGCTGTATGCACAGCACTACCTTCTAAGGGGAATCAAGGTGCATGGCTGCACTAAACCCTAAACCCTAGACCCTAGACCCTAAACCCGGTATTCTATCTACTTAAAGGGGACTATAGATCCTAAACCCTAGACCCTAAACCCTATGTTCTATCTACTTAAGGGGGACTACAGATCCTAAACCCTAAACCCGGTATTCTATCTACTTAAGGGGGACTATAGATCCTAAACACTAGACCCTAAACCCTATGTTCTATCTACGTAAGGGGGACTACAGATTCTAAACCCTAAACCCTAAACCCCGTATTCTATCTACTTAAGGGGGACTATAGATCCTAAACCCTAGACCCTAAACCCTATGTTCTATCTACTCAAGGGGGACTACAGATCCTAAACTCTAAACCCTAAACCCCGTATTCTATCTACTTAAGGGGGACTACAGATCCTAAACCCTAAACCCTAAACCCAATATTCTATCTACTTGAGGGGGACTATTGACCCTAAACCCTAAACCCTAAGCCCCGTATTCTATCTACTTAAGGGGGACTATAGATCCTAAACCCTAATCCCTAAACCCTATATTCTATCTACTTAATGGGGACTATACCCTAAACCCTAAACCCTAAACCCTAAATGGTAGTTTCCATTATCTTTTCCATTATCCCTATTTAACCCCAAAAATGTACCCCATATTCTATCTACTTAAGGGTCTACCACCCTAAATCTCAGAGCAGGCAAAAACAACAGCCTCTGAGAAAAAGTCCACCGCTCGCAACGCAGATTCATAGTCCAGGAAGTTCACAAAGCACATGTCCTGAGTCGTTTTGGGATAATGGAAAATGAAATGGAAACTGCTATAATGTGGTTATATAGGGTTTAGGGTTTAGGGATTATGGGCTTAGGGTTTAGGGTCACGTATACCCCAAAAAACACCCACTCACCCGGCTACATAGATATGATACTACAGATCTGTGTTTTCTTCGTACACAAAAATCCCATAAGTACCATGGTATAAAGTACCTAATAGCATCCTAAACCGTAAGCCCTGAGCCCTGAAACATTCTGAAACAGCATACCATGTTCAAGGTAACTAGCACGTGATTGCAAGGTTTTAGTGTAGCGCTTAAATTTGCTTAGACCTCTAATTGGGTTGTGAATCCGACGATTGCTGGGGTTAATGATCCTGAACCTCCAAGTAACTTGGAAACAGGCCCCAAACCCTCACCCTAAACCCTGAACCCTAAACCCTAACCATGAACAGCTTAAGCTCCGAGATGCCCCTCTTAGCTGCAGCGTAGGTAGGTATATGAGCTGTAGTCTAAACCCCTTAAAAGGGGGGTTATAGAGGGTATTAGGGTTTAGGGTTTAGGGTCTAAACTCCTTCAAGGGGGGTTGTATAGGGGACTATATAGGGGTCTACTATAAGGGTTGCCCTAAGGCCCCTGGGATCCGCCCTGGTTATGACTACCTCTGCTACAGAAGACTGGCGGATCAGGGGCTTAGGCTGGAAAGTCCGTCCTATCCTCCAACAGTCCTTCACAAGACACTTGAACCCTACACCCTCAACCCTTAGCAAACGTAGAGGATGAATACCCGATATATTTAGGGTTTAGGGTGCAGCTGTGGTGCAACTATCAGGCCAACTACAGCCTGGATCTCTGAGGCGCACGAGGAAGCATGTAAGCCCCAGCATTTAATCATTATGGTAGCGGTAAACCCCAACCCCTAGCCCTTAACTAAACCCTATATATAGCTACACACTTCTCAGGCTTCCAACAGTATAGCAGCCTGCCACCCGGCTTTGGGCTTATACTTTGTTATCCAGCCCCTCTGGACGTGTGATTTACGAAGATTATCCCATTCTGGTCCATATATGAGCTATTGTCTGAACTCGAAGTAATCCCCCTGATGAGCCCGAAAATAATCCCTAGCAAAATCCCCTATATAACCTCTTTGAGGAGTTTAGACCCTAAACCCTTAACCATATATAACCCGATATAATCCTCAATATAATCCCTATATAGGACCCTATATTGTCCCTTACATAACCCTTCTTTGAGGAATTTAGACTATAGCTCATATGGGGCTTAGGATTTAGGGTTTAGGGCTTGGGGTTAACCAGGGCCGTCTGGGACCCAATAAGTGTATGGTGTAAGGGTTTAGGTTTAGGGTTTAGGGTTTAAGGTTTAGGGTTTAGGGTTTAGGGGGAGATTCTGGGAGCCCCCTTGAGCAACTACGTGGGGATTCTGTTGCAATGCTCGTATGTGATTGCACGTGCACGGAGAGCACTACTTAGTTCTTGCGTGCTCTGCAGTTATCATGGCCCAACGTCTTCATTTTTTTAGGGTTTTGCGGTTTCGGGGTCTTAGGAAGGTTAGAACAGCCTATATCATCCCTTAATATCACTTTTCTTGTTACTTGTTACTGTTATTGTAGTTGCTAGTATTACTCCATTATTTCTACGATAACTAGTATGGTTACTAGTATTACTGTCAATGTTTAACCAAGCAGCAATGTTCCTGGCACGCCGCTGTCCTTAAATTCGCAGACGTGTGGCAGCTAAACATAGACGCCAGAATAGCTACTTGGAGGGCCAAAGTGGACTGAGTAAATGTACTTAGAACCCTGAAAATGCGATATAACAACTCCAGCTATCCCCATTATCAGCCTACTCGCTGAGCCCCCTGACCCTCCAAGTAGAAAAATGTCTGCCCTGTTTGAGACTAACATGGAACATCAAAATGGGCCGTTTGTATACCAATGTAGACCCGTGATGAGTACATCCTAAACCCTATATACTCCCCTATCTAATCCCCTATATAACCCCCTTTAAGGAGTTTAGACCCTAAACCCTAAACCCTAAATGCCCCTTAGTAGGGATGGTAATTGGGGATCCAGGCCCGCAAAAGGAGGGTTTATTTTAGTCACGGGTCTACATTACCGTCCTTTTGAACGGAGCCTAGGTGAGGAGAATCTTTCCGTGGTTGCACCAAGTAAGGGTATCTTCGTTTTTATAAAACCATATTCAAAGAAGGATCCCATCCCTAAACCGCAATCAAAAATCAATGCCACCCAACAGAAAACAACAACTTTGAGAAACACCAGCTCCCGCTTTGTCCGTTGCGAGCTTCAAGAGGCAAATCTTGCACCATCTATATACCTTACACTCTAGGAATTGTAGCTCCATGAGCAGGCCCTGAGCGGTACAATGTTTCCTCTGTCTACAATAACACATATCCAAACATGCAAACTGTCCTCGTGAACTCAATGCGTCCTTTGAGAATCTGTTGCCCGACCTATGTCTGGGTAGCAAACTACGTACACAAATACAGTTGACCGCTTAGAACACAAACTTCTCAACAAGAAGAGCGTGACCCTTGGGACTTCTTCTTGCAGGGTGTCGTTTAGAGGCTTAATTGGGAATGAGGATATGCATCCGAGACTGGTCCGCGTATGATTCCCATACTCATCCCTCTCACAATCACAAGGTATACAGGGATTATTTAGGGATTACATAGTGATTACACAGTGATGACATAGGGATTATATAGGCTTTTGGGCGTAGAGTTTATGCTACAGCCCATTCTTCCATTCAAACCGTAAGCCCCAAACGCCCTGATTTGTTTGTATAGTGATGTGCGTTGTCTTGTCCATTCCTCCTGCCCCGACGAAGAATGAGCAAAAAACTGCCAAGAAGCGAGAGCGAGGCAAATAAAAGAAATCGAAGCGTCCTGGTCGGGGCTTCTGGGTATACCCTATATGTACCCTTTAAGGGCCCCTAGAATCCTCCAAAAAGGCATAAAAAGGCCTAGGAGCCCCTATCAGGACCCCATACTTCAAACCTTCGACAACTTCCAGAAACATGTTGGGTTGAAGATTCATGGCTTGAAGCTTGGGCTTTAAAGTTTGGGGTGGATTTGAAGGCTTCTTAAGATATTGGGTCGTGTAGGGTGTTGGGTAATTGTTTTTGCGCCCAAATATTAATCACCTGATGTCAGACATGCGCCTCAATATATGTCGGCTACTCCAGGGAGTAGTGAATATTCAGGGATATTATTTTCATGCGCAGATTTCAAGTCAGATTGCAAGTAGGAAAAAATGGTTAGCTTGTAGCTTCAAGCCCATTACTTCCTTTCAACAGCACGTGAATCTGAAGGTGCCCCAAACCCTAAATACACCACAAACCCCAGAACCCCCAACCCTAAATGCTACACCCCAAACCCTAAATGCTGCACCAGAAACCCCTACACCCTAAAGCCTTGAGCCCCAAACCCTCAACCCAAACCCCAGACACCTGATTAATAAACCCCCTCCCCTCAATAGGATCCTAAACCCCTGATTAGGGTTTAGGGTTTAGGATGCCCTCAGTAAGGATTATAATAGGGATCCCAAATCCTTGATTATGGTTTAGGGTGTGGGGCCCCTTCATAGGGATTATACTAGGGATCCTGATATTAAGGCCCTTAGAAGGAAATGGTTTATCAATCAGGGGCCTAAACCCCAAACCATAATTTACTAATCAGGCGTCTACATTGAACCCTTACACTGTCGGACTAGGTTTCTCTGACGCCAAATCCTTTTTAGGGATGTCAGGATGGGAAAAGAAGCAGAAAATCACCCCTATATTATACCCGTATACCTTCTGGTTACAGATTATATTACGGCAACTAATAATTTAGAGGTACCACAAAGGGATCCCCTAATTTTGGGAACTGCCCATATAACACCCAACCCTAAACCCTAAATAGTAGTTTCCATTGTCTGTTCCATTAACCCTATATAGCACAATATACTATAGGTAGTTTCCATTGTCTTGTCCAGGATCCTACTTTGCAACGGATTTAGTGTCCAGGAGTTTCTTAAGGCAAGCGTGGATTTCTTTTTAAAGAATCCGCGACATGTTGAGTGTAAGATGACCACGCGATGGGTTTGACGAACCACAGGGGTGAAAAAGCAGCATTTTGAGCCTCTCCATCTTGACATCGCCGTATTTTTGTCCAAGTCTACCTGGTTTGTTTTTCTTCAGAGTACGCGAAGTACGAAAGCTTACAAACTGGAATGGCTGCAGCAGGAGATGCGAAAGACTGTCAGCCAGATCTTTTTGTTACCCCTCGAAGTCGGTATGGCACATACCTAAGGCATGGATATTTTGGTTAGGATTCCTATTCGGACTACCAAAAAGGTACCACATTGGAGGGTCTAGGTAGAGTTCTTCCCACCGGGGGAAGTGTTCTGGTACTCGGATGCACTTGGAACACGGACGTTCTCGTAGTGTCGACATGAATGCTCTGGGAATCAGACGCTCTCGAACATGAACGCCGTGGTTTTGAATGAGGGTTCCCGAAATACTGCGTTTTACAGGTTCAAATTGCTGTAGCTAAAGCTGCGCAAGATTGTGAGTCACCATGGATGCCCCGGTAATCGGATGCTATCAAAACCGACATCTCATCGGTAACGAGGGTTCTCTGTCAGAGAACCCTAGGCGGTGAGTGAACCCTGAACCCAAGACTAAACCCTGAACCCCAAATCCTGAACCCCTAAACCCCCACACCCCTACAGCTACAAACCCTAAACCCTAATCCGCAAACCCCCAAACCGCTACATCTACAAAACCTAAATCCTAATCCCTGAACCCCCAAACCCCTACATCCACAAAACCTGAACCCTAATCCCTAAAAGTCGGCCCTAAATCCTCATCCCTAAACCCTAAACCCTAATCCCTAATCCTAAACCCGAAACCCACGGCAAGGAGGCGGGACCTGGAACACAGGCTTCTAGGGCGCTGATTAAGACCTCGCTTGACATCTTTGGCGGAAGGAACTTAAGCCTCGGCGGTTCAGGGTTTAGGGTTTAGGGTTGAGGGTTTAGGGTTTAGGGTTGAGGGTTTAGGGTTTAAGGTTTAGGGTTTAGGGTTTAGGGTCGGGATCATTAAGGTTCAGGGTCTAGGGATTAGGGCCTGAGGGTTCAAGGTTTCGGGTTTGGGGTCGAGCGCTTAGGGATTAGGGTTTAGGGTTTAGGGCTTGGGGTGCAGGGCGTAGGGGTTTAGGGGGTTAACGATTTTGGGCTTGGGGCTTACCACTTCGGGTTTAGGCCTTTCTCTGCTACATGCCAATCTTGCAAAGGCTATAGAGGAAATCCTGTTAGCAGCTACTGAGGGAGGCCTCGTTGGTTGGGGTTTAGAGTTTGGGGCTTAGGGCTGAAGGTTGTGGGCTTCGGTTTAGAAAAGTGCAAAATAACATAGATAATTTCCTGGAAAATGACATGAGTAATGGTTGAACCCAGTAAGATTATATTCCCTATATAAAAATTCCATACCCCAAAAGGAGGATTGAATCTTACTCTATAATGGGTACCATAGTATCCCCAAATAAAATACCACTCACACGGGAACTGCGTTGCCATGGGGGTTATACTGTAGGGATCTCTCATCCAAGGGCTCCTGTGTAGCTGCAAGTGACAAAAAACACCACGCGGTTTAGGGTTTAGGGTCTAGGGTTTAGGGTCTTGTCATCGTGCGTTGACATACTAACCTGAAATCCTGAAAAGCTCTCACACCAAAACTAGGGCGCTTTGGTGGAGGGTTCTGGGTGTTTGGGGGTATACAAAGGAAAGGCCCTTTCAAGAAATACCTTATTACGCTAGAATGCCCTAAAACCCAGTCATCCCTTATCCCCCTATACGACCCTTAAACCTGAATCCTAAACCCTAACCCCGATACACCCCCATATAACGTCCTTATGACCTTTTTAAGGGACCACAACTTTTCGGAATTCCTCAAACAAAGTTCAAAAAGTGCTAAACCTTCAATCCCCTCAACCCTTAACTGGTTGAGATTTAAGTGCATAGGCTTAGGGTTATGGGTTCAAGGTTTGGGACTTAGGGTTTGGGGTTTAGGGTTCAGGGTAAACCCCCCTAATCCCCTAAACTCAAAGAACCTGAGCCTCATAAAGGAAACCCTACTCTTCGGAATCTCCCAAATCAGATCCGAAGAGCATGATGGTTGTGGACCCCTTTTCCAGGTGGGGCCTGCAAAGGTCGAGATGAGCAAGGTTGAGGGTTTAGGGTTTAGGGCTTAGAGTTTATGGTTTAGGGTTAGGGCTAGGATTTAGGGTTTAGGGCTTAGGGTTTAGGGCTTATATACTTTTTAACGGAAGGGTTGAGGCGCAGGGTTTAGGGATTACGGGTTATGCTTGAAGGTTTTGGGTATTGGGAAGGGCCCTAGATGGTCAGAATACATTACACTGTAAGTATGCAAAGGCTAGAACGGAATAATGGGGTTTAGGGTTTAAGGTTGGGTACTGCCCCCCTCA
>CAJNIZ010030402.1:34644-52760 GCA_905231905.1 Symbiodinium pilosum
GGGGCAGTACCCAACCTAAATTCTCCCTATAAACCCTGTAATCCCAGTTTCCCTTTCATTTTCCATTTGCTTTTCCATTTGATTCTCCATTATAGGGGGATAATATTACCCCAATGGGTACCCAAGGTTTAAGGTTTTAGGTTACCAAATTCTTGTCCTGAGCTTGGAGGAGCTCTGAGAATCCTTCTGTTAGGTATTGCGTCCACAGGGGTCAGCTTCTGGATGGTTTTGGATTGCCCGAGATTGCATGCATAAACCGCAAACCCTAAACTCCAAACCCTAAACCCTAAACTCTAGACTCTAACTCTGAACCCTAAACTCTAGATTCTAACCCTAAACTCTAGACTCTAACCCTAAACCCTAAACTCTAGATTCTAAATCCTAAGCCGTGAACCCTACACCCTAAGCTGGCTTAATGGTAGGATCTCCTTCACATCGCGCGTAGGAGCCGTATACACCCCACCTGATTCCTTGGTTCCATAAGGGTTTAGGGTTAGAGTTAAGGGTTTAGGGTTGAGGCAGAAAAGAACCCTAAATTCTACACTTGCTGGTTCTTAGTAGGAAAGAGAGAACATATTATAGGGATAATATGTAGGCATTACATTCCCTTATTCCCTACCCTGAACCCTAAACCCTCAACCCTAAACCCTACATCCTTAAACCCTCATCCCTAAACTCTGAACCCTGTAGCCCAAAACCCTGAACCCTAAACCCTCAACCCTAAACCCTGAACCCTAAACCCTAATAAATTCTCCTTTTCCGCGCTAAGAACAAATAAGTAAACACAATGGCCAGGCCGATCTGAGCGGCCTTAAAAAGCTGCGACTGGAAATGACATGGTTTAGTGTTTAGGGTTGCAGGTTTAGAGTTTAGGGTTCAGGGTTGAGGGTTTAGATTTTAACAATTAAGGTTTAAGGTTTTTGTAACTCCGAGGACTTTTAGGGTTTAAGGTTTAGAGTTTAGGGTTTGAGGTTTAGAGTTGAGATTTTAGGGTTTGGAAATCCATTTTCTCTGATTATTCTCCTCTTTCTTAGTCTCATGGCCGGGCGAATCTGATGTTCCAACTTTTCTGCCTCCTGCTGTACGGTTCGTGGTTTGGGGAGTCTTCAGGGCATTTGGCCGTCTATGTACAGTGCACAAAGGCGAAGACTCAGGTACGTTTTTTTACAGATCTTCGTATGTGGGCGCTTGACAAAGCCGAGATGGGAAGGACCAAAAACTTGGAACGTGGAATCCTAAACCCTAAACCCTGAACATGTTCCTTGTGTCTGCTCTTTGGTATTGGGGTAGCAGGATACTGACCTTGCCAGTCTGGGTTTGATGAGCGTCTTTCGGGTTGCTTGGGTGTTGCAAGTGCCCTCTTAGGGGCTCTGTTGTGGATAGATAACTTCAAGACACCGAACAAAGCCTTGAAATTATCTGTGCTTGCTCTGCAAGGCTTTGAACACAAAATCTGGGATGATTCTTGGCTGCTCTGCAAAATTAGGTCGAAGGTACGTCGCCTTAGGGTGCCTACAGTCTAGCCAAAAACACTAAAAACACCCGTCCATGCCACCCTGACGACTATGCCTCTGACTTTCCTTTTTTTTGCTGCTATTGCCTGCAGGAGACTTGCATACTTCTCGGGCTATCACTGCTACTACCGCTTTTCTTCAGATCACCCATGGCCTCAACGACTGTAAGTTTGTGGCGTTAAGGTGTGTAACCTTGTGCTTTGGGTCCAGAACACCCGAATCAAGGGCCACATTCTTCTGTGGTTTAGCGCTTAGGGCTCGAAACCCAAGGGTACAAACCCTAAGAGTGCAAAAGGAAAACTTCCTGATGTCCCTTGCTGGAAGAGTCCTAAACCCCAACCCTAAACCCTAAACCGTGTATATTCTTGCGTGAGGGATGCCCCGTGCATATCCTAGAAAACAAGCGGATTTAAGGTACCCACCCGAGGGGTCCACATATCAAGGCTTCTGGTTGTCTGGTTGGAAACTACCAAAATCGCTAGCCGCAAAACCCAAAACCCTAAACAGGATCAACAACATCCCCTCCAACCCGCCCACTGCCTAGACCCTCCCAAATGTCCAAAAACCCTACTTGGAGGCTCAGGGGGACTTAGCCTGTAGCCTCCTAGTACCTAGAATAAAAGAATAAATCATTCCTTAGGGTTCTATATACTATAATACAATTAAATTAATGCAGGGTTTAGGGTTTAGGGTTAGTATGGAATAGAAAGATAAGGGAAACCACTACATTATTTAGGGCATAGGCTTTAGGATTTGTTTTTACCCAGGACAACTCTACACTGCAAACCCCGAAACCTACTGTATGGACCGAAGTAGCCATCGTTAACAATCAGGTATTCAGGCAACACTGAAACCTAAACTTTGAACGCTAAACCTCAGCCCTAAACCCTGGACCCTCGACCCTAAACCCTGAACCCTAAGCCCTAAACCCTGACCCCTAAGCCCTAAACCCTGAACCCTAAACCCTGACCCCCAAACCCTGACCACGAAACCCTGAACCCTGAACCCCAAGCCCTCGACACCGGCTTCTTGCGATAGATCCGGTGGCCTGCCCTTGTCAGTGAGTCTGATTGCGGCGCACGGCAAGTTTATCCGAAACTGCCCTTCCATGCCCAACTGGCTGCATTCCTGCCCAAGTCAGGGTTCAGGATTGAGGGGGAATAAATAGGATTTCGGTTTAGGGCTCATGGGTGTGCAGAGCATAGGAGTCTAAACGGGTAGTATAATGGAGAACCAGGTGGAAGATATGGAAAAGAAGATGGAAATCAAATGGGCACCGATTTGATATAAGGGCTTCTAGGGATTGCATGCAGGCGACCGAAAAAATGGAACAAGGTTTGGTGACATGTCATGCTGCCTTTGAACCCTGTTTAGAAAAGGAAAGAATGATGGTTGGAACTGCTCAGGTTTTTCCATTGGGACATGCGAGAACCTGTGTTAATGCAGCCTCCCAGTTCTACTTGCATGCCTCCTTCACGTACCTTAATCACTGGATTACGCCTATACAAGCCAGTTGTCATCTCATGTTCCATGTTCTTGTCCATTTGGTTATCCGTTATCAAACTGCAAGGGGGTTGGGGTCTTAAGGCTCGGGTGCAGAAGTTAGGATGTGAGGTTTAGAAAGCTACTGTGGATGCAGGAACCTTGCACTACCCTACAGCTCTAAGCCCGAAACCCCTAAACCCTAAACCCATAAGAATTACACTATTTCGGGGACCCCGGATGGTGAAAGGTTTCCTGTATTCAGCGTAGGAATTGAGCTTGGGGCTTTCAAAATTGGCTTCAGGCTGGGTACACTCAAAGCCAGCGCCAACTGGTTCGGGGTTTGGGGTGTAATACGTAGTAATTAGATTGCACCCCTGACACATTCCTATCCATGATTGCTGGTGGGTATGGGGGAGAGGAACTACAGCATGCGGTTTCCCCGCCCTCCCAGGGTGTGAAAAAGATGCCATGTACAAGGGGCAGCGATGGAATATTCAGGCCCAAGTGAGGGCCCAGGTAAGGTTCATTTGGAGTCTTGGCTTCAAGTTCCTGTACTTCCTGGGGCTTAGGGTGGTGTGAGACTTGCCAAACCCTAAAGCCCTAAACCCTAAACCCTAGAGAGATTGTCGAGATCATGGTCCCTTCTTGGGTCCCTCTTTCAAGGGAGACTAGGCCCTAAACTCTAACCCCCTGAAAATATAGGGTACCCAAAATGGCAAGCATCATCTTAACAACCTGCCATGTAGAGCTAGAAGGCTAAGATAGCACAGAGCCCACGAAACCTGTCAGGGTTTAGAGCTTAGGCCCTAAACCCTAAACCCCAAGCAATCATCTCACGTAGAATTTGGGGGGGCGTGGGTTTTCAGATTGCCTTAGGAAATTCTCAACACAATTCCTTAGAAACCCTTGCAAAAAGCCCACAGGATTCCCTCATAATCCCTGTACATCCCTTGGGGTCCCCAGGGCCGTAAACCCTAAACCTTAAACCCTAAACCCTAAACCCAGGGCCCCCCATCTGGAGAAATACCTGACTTGTGTCAGGATGGAACAGCTTGAACTTTAAAAGGTGAAGTTGACGTCGCGCCCTGACGAGTATTTCTCGTGTTCTTCTCAAATCGCCATCTGTTTCTTAAGGTTATTGGGTTTATATTGGTTCTATAAGGTTATGTAGGTTATGTTGGGGTTATATTGGGGTTATATTGGGGTTATATTGGGGCTATATTAGGGTTATATGAATGCCATGACCACCCGAACTCCTGAAATCCAAGCGGACGTGTCTCAAAAATTTGGGTCCTTTCTGGCTTCAACACCAAAAAACTCTTCCTGAATGGATCGCACACAACCAACCCTAAACCTAAAGCCTAAACCCTACTGTTGATACTAAAAATCCTGCATGACCCTAGGTATACTATAGTACCATTATTCCCAAGGTATAAGGTACCTAGGGTCATGCAGGTTTTTTTTGTATCCACCGTAACCAATCACAGATCTCGAAGATGAAACGTGCCACATTTCCGGACCTGCTCCCTGAAACTCCCAACTGCCTCACACGTACTATCCCCAAAAATCAAACTCCCACACCAAGCATTGCAAATCCCAGAGTTGTCCCTCAACTCATTACTTGGAGGATCTCTTGACTTAGTAAGTCTACTTAGTAACTTGGGTTATAGGGCTTATAATGGGGGTTATTAGGGTCTGCTTAGCTTAGTAACTTGGGTTGTAGGGCTTGTAATGGGGGTTACGGATAGTAGGTAAACTTACTAAATCAAAAGATCATCCAAGTATACCCTTAGTTCCAGACCCTGAGGCCCTTCAAATGTGAAACTGGCTCACGCGCTTGAGGTTTAGGGTTTGCTTAGAGGGTCAGGGGGACTTAGTAAGTAGGTTAATGACCCCTATAACCCATACAGTAACCCTAGTTATCCCCAACATTCACCTACTTATGCAATCCCCTTGACCTTCCAAGTCGGGCTTCGGGCTTAGCATCCCAACCCAGAAATCTTCAGGATTCGTGCCTGCGAGGGCCTACTGGCGGCCAAAGCACTGGCACTAGCACGCTATCTGTGCCACGTGCCGGCTCGAGATCAAAACGCCACATTTCGGTGGTTTGTTTTGGAACCATTGGGAATTCAAACCCTAAACCCTAATCCCTAAACCCTAAACCCGAAATCCTAAACCCTAAACCCTGAGCCCCGTAAGGTGGATCCTAGCCTAGCCAAAAAAAATGGGGACCTGCTTTATCTTCCATCTGGGGGACATGGATTTGATGGGGATACTATAGGGATATTATAGGACATTGTAGGGAGATTATCGGGATAGGGTTTAGGGCTTAGTGTTTAAGGTTTAGGGCATTGGGGTTACATAGGGATAATGGAAAAGAAAATGGAAGTTACTATCTAGGGTTGAGGGTTTAGGGTTTACTTGGATGATAATTTGACTTAATGAATCTACCTACATTGGGATAATGGAAAATATAATGGAAACTACTATGATGAGTTATACAGGGTTATATAGGGTTATAAAAGGGATTATAAAAGGGATTATAAAAGGGATTATTTTGGGATAATGGAAAATAAAATGGAAATTACTTTAATGAGCTATGTATATATATATATAGGGACCTACTATCCCGAATAAGCCCTATTGTAAGCCCTATAACCCAATGTTACTAGCAGACTTGTTAAGTCAAGAGATCCTCTAAGTCTAAAGTATGCTGAGAAACTAGGATTTGGGCCTCCAGAGTTCAAGTTTGATGGTTTAGGGTTTAGGGTTTAGGGTTTAGGGCGTGGGCCAGTTCCTCTACCTCTGCCGACAGCGTCGCATGACGCGAGTCGCTGCCATTGAAGCATTTGAGAATTTGTTGGGATGTTCGAACCGGACTTCAAGGAAAACTTTACGGGCTTTTGATGGATGGCTTAGCTATAGCTAGCTATAGCTTGGAAAGCTCCGGCACCGTCTTGCGTCGGAGCTCAAGTCCGTCACATAATTCCGAATGGCACGTTCGAGTGTACCTCCTGCCCTTGATCACAGCCCCTAGTACGATGTTAGGCAAATCTATCATTTGGGGGGTTTAGGGTTTAGGTTTAGGGTGAAACCTAAACCCTAAACCGCGTAGTTCCAGGTGGACGGTAGGTAACGCTTGGGTATTGCTCACGCCCTCCCCCACCCTAAACCCTAAACGATGCCCCCAGTTTGGGGTTTCGGCTAATACTAAAGAAGGGCATGCTGTCAGGGCCCACCGTTTTGAGTGCTGGAGTTCGGTGAGTTTCTTATACAGTATAACGGGATTAGGAGCTATAGCTCTCCTTTTCAGTGCTTTTACACATTATCCAGCTGTTGCCAAAGAGGAGGCAATTTTGAATCTCTAAGAGCGATGTATAGGACGCTTGATAATTACTACAGCTGCAATACTGAGGGACTCTTATAGAACGCGGGGCCTTCTGCGAGGTAACGTCGTCCCAACCTATGCGTGGCTCATGTTAGCCCTGGAGGAAAGGTCTAGCGTATTTCTTAAAAGTCCCCCCCTAAACATGCGGATAGAAGGGGGACTAGCTGGTCTGGAAAACATGGTGGCCGGCATCGTAGTTGGAGACTACCGACCTACCCTTCCTAGTTCCTTATTGGAATACTGTGCAAACTTAGGTTTCCATAGTTTTTGTCGGATTTAAGTATGATGGATATTACAAACCATATCCAACAATGAACTCTACCCTTAAAAACCCTGAAAGCCACCTTTTTCTTCTTCAGAATGCCTGTACAAGTTGCGGAAAGCACTGCTACCCAGCACAACAATCAAAGCCGCGCCGTTCTTAAGCAGGAGAGAATGGAGGAAATCTCTCGGTGGGGAACAACTAAGGTGGGTACCCTTCCTGAATGAGACTTAAAGAAACCAAGGTATAAACATAACCCCTATGCAACCCGTATATGACCTTCATATAACACCATACAACCCCATAGGAGTAACTTCTAGTATGCCCCTTAATACCCCTTATAGTAGTCCCCTATAAAATCCCCTATATATCCCCCTTTAAGGAGTCTAGACTACAGTTCATATGAGTTGTACGGATGAAGTGTGACGACGAGCTGGGCAGCTGAAAAATTCCTTTGACTGAAGGAGTGGGGAGACTAAAAGGATCAAAGAGTACTGTCTGTAGAAGGGTTCAGGATTTAGGGTTAAGGATTTTAGGGGTTTAGGGTTTTAAGGGTTCAGGATTTAGGGTTAAGGATTTTAGGGGTTTAGGGTTTTAAGGGTTTAGGGTTTTAGGGGTTTAGGGTTTAAGGTTTACCACTGTATAGTGGCCTGTCATCCCCATATAGCGCGACTAACCAAAGACCCTAGTTTTTCTTGACACAATATGGACAGCTGGTGCGTGCATGTCTGGGAAGTTGAGGGATGCCAGTACGTGGGTGCTGGAAGTGGAGCAATGCCAGTATTTTAGAAGCATTTTCACGTTCTTTGCTGATTGCCCGGACACCCCTAAATCCTAAACCCAAAAAAGTCCGGACCTCAAAGTGCTGATCAAGTTCAAAGGATGTTCCGGACGTACTACAGGAGCCTAAATAATTACCAATATCCGTTTGAGGTCCATTTGAGGTACCATAATCATACTATGACTATACAAGGAATATGGAACCATAATAATGGTATTTATTTAGGTCCCTATATTATGCAGGATGTTCAGATGAGGTTCGGAGGAGGTTGCAAGAAGCTTCCAAGATCCGGAACAGACCTGTCTCACACACCAGGAGCCTCCACTTGGAGGGTCAGGGGGACTTAGTAAGTAGGTTAATAACCCCTATAGCCTACATAGTAACCCTAGTCATCCCCCTTATTACCCCACTTACTAAGTCCCCCTGACCCTCCAAGTGATAATGATAATAATAACCTTAATGGTAATTACATAATAAGTAATCAAAATAATCATACTAATAATAACAATACTAATAATAACTATAATAATAAGGAATCATCATAATCATAATAACAACAATAGTAATAATAACTATAATAATCAGAATGATAATAAGAATACGAGTGAGAGCAATAATCCGTGCAAGACTCATGGCAACCTTGGCGGCCACTGTTGAAGGCTCTTCTTTGCGTTTTTTGTGTGGGAAGGTATACTTTGGGGGGGAGGGTGGTGAATGCACCTAAACCCTAAACCCTAAACCCTAAACCCTATGATATGGTTTAGGGTTTAGGGTTTAGGGTTCAGGGTTTAGGGTTTGGGGTTTGGGGTTTGGGGTTCCATGTTCCTATGGCTCCTCTTGAGCCGAGACGTGGGACCCGTGCGCTGCTGCTGCTCCTACCACCTACAAGATGACTGCTTTACATGGTTTCTAGAGACTGGGTTTAGGGTTTAGGGGGTTTAGGGTTTAGGGGGTTTAGGGTTTAGGGGCTTTAGGGTTTACATGGTTTAGGGTTTTGGGTTCAAGGTTAAGGTTTCAGGGTCACCATCAGAATTCCTAATGGGGGCTATCAAAAGATTGAAATAAATGTGTGTATATATATATATATGGAGCTTTGCAGGATTGAGGGCTTCTACAACAATATCTGGAGTTTTACAGTTACAGTGCTTGTGATTTCCATAACTTAAGGACTCGGCTACAAACGTCACATGATGTATGTCAATAGCTTTGAGGTTAAGCCAAGAGAGACAAGGTTTGAGGGGTCATACATATAGGGGTACATAGGGGTTAAAGTTTATAGTTGAAGGATGTTATCCCTGAATAATGGAGAATCAAAGAAAATGAAAATGGAATCCGGGGTTGCGCAGTCGTTTATCGGAATCAGGGATTGCCTAAAAATTAGGAGTACCTTTGTGGGGGTCTCAATACACAAAGGATTCTATCAGGCCCTATTTGTAAAGATGCCGTTTGACTTTCAAACATACATCAAATTTTGACGGCAAGAGAACGGAGAATTGCGGCAATCATTCACTCTTCCACTCCGTCAGCCCCTCCAACCGTGCAATATGCCTGTACATGTCGAAGGGGTCATGGCGCAAACAGAGACAAAACTGGCGGCTATCCCTGCTCCACGGGCCAGGGCCACTCAAGAAGCAGTTTGTGTCAGGATTCAGACGCCATCAAGGTGCTCCCCGTGATAATGAACTTCAAAACCCTGCAACCACAAGGGGAATATCATCTTGCTCTGTGTTGGGGACTATAACATCCCCATTCAAAATGCTCCTCAGATGTTGCAAGACAAGCAAATTATAGCTGATTCAAGGACTCCAAAACCTTCTACTTGGATTACAACTACAATGCTACTTGGTTCATACTTATACGCACCCATCGACATCCAAATAGAGCGACCTTAAACCCTACATGTCCCCAACAAAACATAATCCCTATATGATCCCTACATAGCCCCTATACAATCCCTATATACCCCCCTATATGGTGCTTTCCCCAAATAGGGGGACCCCAAAATAGACCCAAAAATATTGAAAACCTTATTATAGGGACCCCCAAAAAGGTACCCCTAATGTTGGGAACTACCTATATATTCCCTAAAACCCTCCATTGGGCGCCCTTCCTCTCAGGGAGTCGGATTGCCTTGGCGAAGGCGCTCGCAGAGGCGCTGCCATGGCTCCAGCGTAGACCAGGAGAACTCGTGGCCACAACGGCACCTGGCTGCTCAGGTATAGGGAGGCTTCAGAAAGGAGGTTAGGGTTTAGGGTTTAAGGATTACCTGAACCCGAAACAGTATGTAAAGTAATTGCCTTTTTGGCTATATTTAGGGGTTTTGGGCGATTATTCTACCTACATTTGGGGTCTAGGTAAGGGTTAAAGGCTTCGGGCTAGGGATTCAGGGTTTAGGGATTAAGGGTTAAAGGTTGAGGGTTAGGGATTCGGGGTTTAGGGATTAAGGGTTCAAGATCTAGGGTTTGGGATTACGAGTTTAGGGACTAAGGTCTAGGATTAGGGATTCAGGGTTCAGGGCTTACGGGTTTAGCGCCTAGGGATTAAATGCTTATGGCTGTTGAATTATACGTGATACTTATAGCCCAGCCATAATTGTAGCTGTAACCCAATTACAATCAACCTGTGTCCCCTAATGTAGATATAATTTCGCTATACACACCAGGTACAATCATTGGCTGATACTCGGAGGATCAGTGGGAATTCGTAAGTAGGATAATAACTGGGATCATTGGGGTTATTATATAGCTTATAGGGGTTATAAGTATACTTACTAAGTCACCCTGACCCTCCAAGTAAGTACCCATGGACCTTTAAGCAAAGGTTCCATGGCATTATCGGGAATACGTGGAGGGATTAGGGTTCCTAACATGAAACCTGAAAGGCATTACACTTCTGTTATCTTAAGGGGAGGCTACATAGGGTTCCATTGAGTACAGCGCCCACACTGTAACAGTCTATGTTAGGGATCACATTAAGGATTAAATATCACTACATTATAAATGTTATCCAACTGTTACATGGTGGAGGCCGTATCCTAGGGTTCCATGTTAACTTGGGGGACTAATCCTCTCCTCATCCATTACATAAGCAATCTGATAGGATCCCTGCATAGGGCTGCCTGCATATCCCCTTATCAAAACAAATTCTTGGGACCGAACTGACCAGATGCGTTTTCCACGCCACCCCTACTGTCCACAATGCCCAAAGACAGACCTTTGTTTCGACAACTGCCAAAAAAAGTTCCACGTTCACTTTGCTACCCTTCTGGATACGATCTAGGCATACTGCGAAAGGCTGATGTTGTCCATAATAGCAACTATGGGAAACTAAAAGAAATTCCCTGCTTTTAACTTGGGATTTTCCCTACCTAGTTTGGATATGACCACACTCCTACGACTCTTCTTGGGCACGTCATGTGGTCGCAACCGCCATTCTTCTCGATGTACTCACGGCACTTGGGGCATCGCTTGATGCGGACACCAGCGACGGCGGCCTCTGTGACCTCGGATTTCTCGCAAGCTATACGGGTTTAGGGTTTAGGGTCTAGGGCCTAGGGTTTAGGGTTTAGGGCTTGAGGGTTTAAGGTGTAGGCTCTGGTGTGGGGCCTTGGGTTTGTAGTTTGGAGCTGAAGTTGTTTGGTTCAAAATGTTCAGTTCAGGGTCTTGAGTTCAAGGTTTTGAATTTAAGGTTTTCGGTTGATAGTGCTGGGGTTTATCAAGGCTACCTTTCTGGTGATTTTGAAGGGATGGAATGGATCCATACAGTGATTTAAATCTAGGGCTTCGGGTCTGGGGTTTGGGGTTCACCAAGACCCCTGATTAATAAACCCCCTCCCCTGAATCGGGAGTATGATTTAATAATGGAGATCCGAATATTAAGGCCCTTAAAAGGAGGGGGGTTATTAATCATGGGTCCACATCAGAGTTTAGGGCGGGGAATTCCCAAAACCCTGAACCCTTAACCCTAGGCCCTGCACCCCAAAATGTGGACAAGCAGTGGGGCATGCCTGCAACTGCCTAGTCCTCAACTGGTAGCAGCAGCCAGAAGGTTCCCAAGCAAGGCGACTACAATATCCTGAAACACCACATATCCCTATATCCCTAAACCCTACAACCTAAACCCTTTATCCTTAAACCCTAATCCCTAAACCCTAATCCCTAAATCTCTGGAATCCCATCTTTTTATGAAACCTCTAACTAGTTTTTCTGGCAAAACGAACTGCCAGTAACTCCGAAGCCCCACGCTGACCCCTTTTTAGGGTTTAGGGGCAAAAATGAAGCCAAAGACTCCTTTCGGCGGCCCCAAATTACGGCTGCTGCAATGAAGGATGGATTTTTCCTGGGGCTCCTTCACATGGAGTCCCCTTTAGAACTTCCGGATGTAAACCCTCAACCGTGAGCCAATAAGCCTAACTGAAACATCACAAGCCCAGCAATCGAAATGTAACCTAACCGTTTTTGCCAAACACTTTTGACCTGGAAGGCTGCAGTTCAAGTGAGCTGAGCATGACCGATGTGAAGAAACAAGCAAAGATCAGAGGATATAAGTACAAGCTAGACATATGTGCCGATATACAGTCCACTCTCCCCAATGGTGGGTTGAACCCTGACCTGAAAAGCAAAAGTCATCCCCGCAACCCTCAACCCCAAAACCAACCGTAGCCTCAGCGCGATGCCAAGAAAACTCATAACCCCAAAACAAACCCGGGACAAAAACCCTACTCCTTAAACCCTGAACCCAAACGGACGTTTCCCAACGTAAGGGGTACCTTTTTGGGGGGTCCCAACAATGAGGATGATAGTATTTTCGGGTCTACATTGAGGTCCCCCTATTCATGGAAACTACCAAATCCCCAAATCTTAATCTGGGCCTTGCAGATAATTAGGGTGACATAAAGCATAAAAATTAAGAAGCAAATTCTGAAAAGGTGGGCTCCGAATGGTCCATGCACGGTTTGAGGTCTACGGTATCTTAATACAAGCCTGGTAAAGGAGAGTCAAATGGCGAAGAAAGTGGAAACTGAGACTTCCAGGACATCACTCGAAACAATTGTATGCAGGTAGAGGAGACTACAGGACGTTGGGTTTTCCCCATCTAGCCCTACGCTCCGTACTCCAACATATAATGACAGCTTCCATCTAATTTTGACTTTTCCGTTTGGATTCTCCACTGTGGGGGGCAAGATCCCTTAACCCAAAGACCTTTATATCCTTATATGTAACTTCCTTAGGCCCCTGTTTAGAAGGACTTCAGCCCGCCTCCTCCCCATCCGGTAGTTGCGTCTCAGCCGACTCGACGGCCTCTACGGTGGCGTCCCACTGATGCTCGCAGAAGAAGCACATCACCTTTGACGCTGTCATATGAGCGGGTTATGTAGGAGCCCTTCAGGGCTTATAGGGTCTAGGGTTTAGGGTTTCAGGTTTCGGGTTTAGGGTTTCAGGTTTAGGGTTTAGGGTTTAAACTTCTGAAGGAGGGGTTCCAGAAGGGATTATTTAGGGGACTAGCATACGGGTTACTGAGGGGATACTAGGAGTTTAGACTGTGGTTCATATGATTGCGGGATGGAAAAGGACATGGAAATACTATCATGGACAATAGAATGCAAGAGAAAACTGAAAATGAAATCGAGGCTGTGGCCATATACAGAATAATAGGGATGCATATGTCCCATATAACTGGTGGATATGGGATTTTGGGTTATTTAAGGATACGTATATATATATAGAGGGTTAGATAGTGCAAGAACTTAAACGGTCTAAGTAGTGGAGAGTGGAGATTCATTGGACAAGAAGATGAAAAAACAAATTGAAACCCGAGTTTATGTAGGAGTGTTGCGGGGGCTGAACATGCATAAAGGCCTACTTAAAATAAAGGGCTTTGGATTGTAGCCTCGTATGGCTAGTGCAAGGAATAGCATTGAGAATAGGGTTTGCCCTAACCTAAACTCTAAACCCTACATCCCAAAGCCTGAACCGCATTTTGGGGCTTGGCTCAAGTTCTAGGTTTAGATGTTGGTGATTGGGGTCTCCCGGAATGGACATCCTGAACATTACGATTTAGGGTCTAGGGCCTAGGGTTTATTACTATTACCCAGGGTTTGGGGCGGCAGCTTCTTAATTGTGAAATTTTGAAAAGTCGAAATTTTGATATGAAGGAAATTTTGGGAGAACCTGAAGTAATGGTAAGTTTATATGGGCTTGAGGGTTTAGGGCTTAGGGTTTAGGTCATAGGGATCAAAATGAACCCAAAACAAAAAATCGGCCTTGTGGGGGTCCCCTGTCAGGATTCGCCAAGTCAGGTACCATGTGAGCTATAGTCTGAACTTTTAGTATCCCCCTTAGTGAACCCCATAATACTCCCCTATATGTTCCCTACATAAGCCCCTTTAAGGAGTTTAGACTATAGCTCATACCGATCTTTCCAAGCATTGGAATCCCCCAATGTATTTTCTTTAGGGTTTACACTCCCCGAAACTAACATGGAAATCCAAAAAGGCCTCATAAAGACTACAGTCCTTTGAAAAAGGGGGGCTATATGGGTTTCCATATTAATTTGGGGAGTGGGTCTTAGGTATATTACTAACCCATATTCTAGGAAACTTCAGGCTCTGATCTCGGGGCTTAAGGATTTTGTTGAGAGTTTAGGGCTTAGACATCAGGGGTAGAGGTATAAGGGTTCAGCTTTCAGGTTTAGAAGCCCAAAAGGGATCCGAAAACAGAAGCCCAAACCCTAAACCCTAAACCCGAAACGAAGCCAGGTTGCCGTGTCGAAGCCCAGGTAGCCAATTCCAAGGCACCCAGGCTGCGGGCAGTTCACCTCTTGATTGGTGGTTTAGGGTTTTAGGGGTTTTAAGGTTTAGGGTTTTAAGGTTTAGGGTTTGGGGCTTAGTTTCCTGAAGCCTAAATCCCAAACCCTTAATCCTAAATTCCAAATCCTAAATCCTGACAGTTTTAGGTTTAGAGTTTGAAGCTGCGGACTGGGACAATGAATGTTTAGCTTTTAAGGGTTTAAGGTTTGGAGTTACGACGTTAGCCGAACAAAGAACTGAAGCTTGAATCCCACGAAATGCTGCAACTTGCCTTCTGAATATAGGGGTTTCCCAAAATTGGGGATTCCTTTTTTTGGGGGGGGGTCCGAATAGTGGATTATAATATGTTGGGGTCTATATTGGAGTCCCCTATTTAGGGGAACTTCCTATATACACACTGAACTATCTGCGTAGTCTGGAAGTTTTTACTCAAAACTCCGCCCTCCGATTCACCTCTACTTGGAAATCGGAATGCGCCGCGCATGACCTTGCAAAGTAACAAGTCCAGAAGCCTAACCCCAAACCTGCTAAGGATTTAGGGTTTAAGTTTGAGCTTTTAGGGTTCTTAGGGTCTAGGCCTTAGAGCTTAAAGCTTTGGATTTAGTAGCTTGCGAAGACTGTGGCCGTTTTTGGAGTGCCATTGTAATTGTACTACAGCCCCGGATATCTAGGGCACCACAAAAGAAGATATAATGGACAAAAACACCTCCCAAAATTAAAAAAAATCCCCGAATTATAAAGCAGTCCTAGGGCTCGATAGGGCTTACGCTATGAATATACAAAGGCCATTCTCCCCAAACGATCGATCCCAAAATTACTCGCCAAATGCCAACTCAAACCCTGAACACTAAAACCCTAAACCCCAAACCCTGAAGACCTAAAACCCTGAATCCTAAACCCCAAACCCTAAACCCTAGACCTAACACCCTTAACTCCAAAGCCCAAATCCTGAACCCCGAAACCCTAGACCCTATACCCCAAACCCTAAACAGGGAGGCCTGTACCGGAGGAGGGTATAGGCGGTTGCGCTGAAGCCGCGATCGGCGATCCTTGACTGGATTGAAATCTTGCTTTGCCTTCTGGCGTCTAGGGATTCCTTTAAGGGGGTAGTTATATGGGGGATAAGGGTTATATGGGGGTATGTAGGGTTTAGGATTTAGAGCTTTGGGCTCAGGGCTTGGGGTTTAGGATTGTGGGTAGCCTCTCAAAAGAAACGAAGGAGTCAGGGGATCCATACTCGGGACTACGTGGAGGATATTTTGGGACACTTCCAGATGCAAATGATGATGACTCTCATGGTGAGGATGGGTTAACTACAACAAGACTGGAAGCTAGGCAGATACTTGCATTGAGCATTTCCATAAAATTGGGGCCCCAACATAGAGCCCATGATGGGCCCTTCCCAGAAAAAAGGCCCTCATTTCTGGAATTTCACCCGTGCAGTTTCCAGAGCATGGAACGCAAGGCAAAAAATGCCATCTAAAACATCAGCCTCTCAAAGCTTACTGGTGGTCACTCGGGAATGGAGAAACGGATCCCAAAAGTAGTTCCCAGATATTCCACGACAATGTCATAACTCCCATTTTTTTTTCCATTCCTTCATTCCCGACTAACAGACCCTTCGAAAAGAGAACCCCAAGTTCAGAAAGAAGTCTCCAATCGCCTCCATGGCCAGCAGGCCACACAACAACTTCAACAAAATGTGAATCGTTTTGGGGGTTATTGAACCAAGTGAGATTATTCTCCTCTTATAAGATACTATACCCAAATGGAGGCCATAATCTTGCTCTACATTATACTGGGGCCCCTTTGGCGTTTACAAAAGGGCTGCGAGGTCTTCACTGAGGATTCTATAGGAGTACTGCTGACACACTCCAAACGTGTATACAAACTGAAAGCTTCAACCCTACAACGTCCGCGCCAAACTAACATGGCGTCCAGGGGTCCAAGTCTGCAACGAGCTGCCGAAGGCGCGGGGGTCCCTTCAACAGGTGCCACCTGAGTTGAATGTTCAGGGCTTAGGGTTTGGAGTTGAGAGTTTAAGGCTTCCTGGCTCCTTCTTTAAAAATATTGCGCACGACAATTCGAGAATTTCGTATTCCTCATGGGGGCTCAAAAAACTACAAATTCAGCCTTAAACCCTATGTTCAACGATGGCCTAAGTTAAGGGCGAAGAGCTTAGGGTTGCAAAGGCACAGTGGGTTTAGGGCTTAGGGCTTCGGGCTGTTAGGGCTTCAAAAGCTCAAAGCCTAACCCACAACTACCCGGGCGCCAACAATACTATGCACCACAGAACTTCCTCTGGGATCCTCAGAGTCCCCTTCTTCAATCTCACCACAAGTTAGGTTTGTAAGGTTTAGGCCGTAAGGTGCAGGATTAATGGTTTATGGTTGAATGTTCGTTTGTTTTAGGAGGAACCGAGCAACCCGTCCCCAAAAAAAAGTGGATGAGGGACTACTGCAGATCCCAACTTTTTTTGGGGGACCTTGCGGGGTCTTCATATGGAGATTTCCCAAGATCAGGGGTCACTACCAAGGGATTGAAGGGGTTTAGGGTTTATATGAGATATGTGGGGGCATATGAAGGACGTATAAGGTTCAGGGTTAGGGCTTGGGGGGTTTCCCAAAATCAGCTGTAACTTTTCCGGGTGCCTAGAATACGGGCTAAAAAGGATTAAAGTATTTTGGGGTCTAAATTGGAGTCCCCCTGTTTTGGGAAATTCGCATGTATGTTGGTTTGGGCTCAGGGTTTTGGGTCAGACGAAACTCCAAACTCGATACCCTAAACCATTGAAGCCTACACCATAAACTCAAGGCTTAGGCCGCCTACCTACGAAGGTGAGCGGCGCCTTGTTTCCTGAATTTGCCTCAGCACAGCCACGAGGTCGGTAGCACCCACAATAAGCCCGGTACCGGAACTTGTTCTCCTTGCAACCAATACTGCTTGCCTAGTAATTACCCTAAACCCCAAGCTCTTCCCTCAAAACGTGGCTGGGTTTTCCAGGAACCTTTTTGGGGGGGGCCTGGACCCTTGGAGCGAATTTCGGGACGGGCGCTTGAAAGCCCCAAAAACACACACCCCTTCGAGGGGCCTCCCAGAAAACTTTAGGGGCCTCCCCAAAACCCTCCCAAGCACTCCCAATCTTTCCAGGCTAAAAAGCCTCTCAAAGCTTTTCCAAAGATCAAGGCAGGCCGGAGCCTGCAGGCATTGTCGTGGCTTCCCAGCCCCCAGACTCCAAGCGACTTGAGCTAAAGCTTCCCAGTTTCTGCAGACTCCAAGTCTCCAAGCCTCGCCTGCCAGAGGCCTTGCGGTGCGGTTCCAATTCTTTTCAGAAGCCTTTGAGCCTTCTGAACCCTACCAGGGCCTGGCAAAACGCAGTCCGGTCTGACTTCAAAAAATCTCCCGAAATCTTTTCCTCCAGCCTTTCGGTGACCAGAAGCTTGGCTGCAGAAATGTGTGGTGTTGTTGACCAAGATGCACTTAACTGAGTTTAGGTCCTAAACCCTAATAGGGATAAGTTTGGGTGGTTTGGCCGCCTGGGACGGCGTGGAGTGGGTGAATGTGGTAGATAGCCTTCCACAGTCAGGCCGAAGCAGCATGTCACGGCACGACACGCTCGTGGCGACTTTGTGGCATGACTATGTCTTCCTCAGCACAACATCACGGCAAACCCTGAACCCTAAACCCTAACTAAAACCCTAAAACCTAACCCCTAAACCTAAAACCTAAAACCTAAAACCTAAACCCTCAAACCCTAAAACCAAAACCTTAAACCCCAAAATCTTAAACCCTAAACCCTAAAAGCTAAACAAAGAGGAGCGAGCTTTGCTGTGACCCCAAGGGGCGCACGCTCGCTCCTCTCTGTGGCCTCTGCCACC